>JAULCE010079990.1:0-12928 GCA_032359355.1 Macoma nasuta | reverse complement strand
AGAGGTTTTACTGTAATTAAAATGATTAACCCTTTCCGCTACAGAAGCGCCTTTTATTTCCCCTGTAACTGATGGCTATTGAAACATTGTAGAAAATGAAGCATTCAAGTAATTTCCTACAATGGGTTCAGTACAATTCAAAAGTATATTCTTTCTTGCGTCATTCAGCAGACGACAAAAAAACTAAAATGTTTCTGTTTGCTTTGCAAACTGTTTGATCCTGTAAAAAGCGTAGTCACTCGGTGTTTCATACGACTGCAAACCATTTAAGGTTAAGGGTTCCTGTATGATTCCTCACACATGAATGTTGATTTTAAAGCATTAAGGTAGCTTGATGCCGGAAGTCGCTGGTACCAGTCTTTCCGATTACGTTGGGGCAAAGCAAACAAAGAGCACTGGGAACCAGCCGCTTCCGGACTTGATGTAGACAATATGTTAACACAGTCGCTAGCCAATGATAAAGTGGCATTAAGCTAACAGTTGCTTACATTTGTAGAACATCACAAACTAACTTCCTCACGCAATGGCTTGTTTTTACTTTTTCATTATTGAACAAAAATCGTCGTCTTTTTTGTAAAAATACCAAATTACAAAATTAAGCTTTTTTGCCTGTGAAGCTTAATTTATTAATTTAAGGGTACATGTAACTTGCCCTTCCTTGTCTATTACACTGATATGTTCTATGCATAATGTCACGTAAAGTTGCTTAATATTGCAGTTTGCCATTTTAAAATCAATGGAAATTTGTGTTCAATGATGAAAAGGTAAACAAGTCATTGCGTGATTTAGGAAACGTGTGACATGCTACGAATGTAAGCATCTGCATAGATTACTCATGGCTTAGGTATATACCCTGACCCTTAAGTCAACTATTTAGATTATAATTTAGAAAAAAATGTGTTTTAGCGGCTTTGCACTATAACGATCCTCGAATGTTTCAAGCAGTGCAGACCCAGTCCATCCGCTACCTCTGATCTGGCACAATCAACAGCTCCGCATTCTTTACCTAATACCTATGCGAATAGTGCAGACCTCGAGGCACCAAGATAGAAAACTGGGCACCTGTTGGTGAGTGCAATGCCAGGTGGTATTTTAGCAGTCGCTGACATAGATATATTGGCCACGTCACGCGAAACGGGGCACTCGGGCATAGCGAATAGTGTAGCCCCAGATCAGTCGCAACGCCACGTCAGAGTATGCACTGTTTGCAATCTAAAGACATCCAATTTTACCTTTGAATGAATACAAATGGTAAATTTCGTGACTAGATGCTGGAATAATAGCGTTGAAAAAGCTGAGTCAGCGCTTTTTTATATGTCCGAGTGCCCCTTTTCCTGTGACGCCGCTTATATACGTGTGTATATATATATATATATTTCCTCGTGCACGATGTTGAAAGAGTGACATGCGGGCAACAATAAGACCCATGCACACTGTGTGTGAACTACAGTTTCAGGAAAGCTATTCTTAACCAACTAACACTGAGCCAAGTCAACCTGTGCAAACAGTTTGGAGACAGATCAGACGCCTAGTTACTCGGTGTCTGATCTATCTCTAAACCGTTTGACACGTCATGTGATAATATATTACTATAGTAATTATAGTTGATATTATTATCGTTTCGTTTGCGTTTCGTTAGCGTTCAAACGGTCAATAATAGCTTTTCTCCCACTGTATATCAATGTACATGTATGTGCACTATGACTGACGAGTGATGGTATCGCCCGGATGTACATGTACTTCCATGGCTTATTTTGGCAATTCGTCTGCTGAATTTCCCGTCTGCTTCATTTTCTCAAAACTGGTCATGTTTGCTTCTCATTTGGTGTAACTATTATCTTGGTATCAAATGACTTGAATGTGGATCACACGTCTAGTTACTCATAGTCTGAGCCGGGTGAAAGTGGTTTGCATTTCGTTGCATGATCGCGATGAAAGTTTTAGTACCACAATGTACGTTTTTGTGATAACCTTTTCAAATCGTTTGGATCCATCTCTTCTGGCATATGTTCCAATCTACGATTCTATATCTTGACTCGGTATGTTTGTTTTTGCAGACGTATTCTGCGTCTTGAGCTTAAGTTTTAAACCCTTTACTCCATTGAAACGCCCTGACGAGTATGTAGCAAATTACTTTTGAAAACATTGTAGGAAATGTAGCATTAGCTCATAATAGTCAAATGCTCCATGGACCATCTTCCACAATGTTTTCAAAGCCATTCAAAGTTGGTGTTTTCTTTTCTCCTATATAGATACGTGTAATATACGTCTCCATCATATACTTTTATTGTGAATTAGTCTAAATATAGCATATGGGGGTAAGTACTTAAGGGGCCCTCCGCTAGTGGATTGCAGCTTTTCGTTTGGAAGAAATTCCGCATGACTTTTTCCATTAACAAAGCTTTTTGATGCACATGACTAAACCATATCGGATCGACGGTTTTGTCCATTTCGCTTCGATTGGCTGCCGGTTATGTTGCGGTTTAACGTTAAATAATTATGATCCGG
The DNA here is from genome assembly GCA_032359355.1 of Macoma nasuta. Taxonomy (NCBI): domain Eukaryota; kingdom Metazoa; phylum Mollusca; class Bivalvia; order Cardiida; family Tellinidae; genus Macoma; species Macoma nasuta. Next base: position 10,420 of record JAULCE010079990.1, on the reverse strand, counting down.
TTCAAAATATCTACCCTTTTATAGTCATTGGGTCCTGAAATAATTTATCATATTGTATGGTGAGATATGTTTGCAATATATTTCTTTAAAACTGATAAATGAACACGGGTGTCAAACAATTTGAGTCCTGGTGAGACGTCGAGTTATCGGATACAAATTGTTTGCAATGTTTATAGCTGAGTTGCCAGTAGCATGCGGCAGTTTATTCTTATTCTAAATATGTACGTAATATGATAAGTATAGACCTATGCATCCACATGGAAAAGAATTGAGCACTGCTGTGCGATTCATACCTTGAGACAGTTTCAACAGTGTAGATCTATACCAGATGTCATGTTAGAAATAGTGCATCTAGCTATGCAAAAATATAGTCAGAACAGTAGAGAACAAAATAGTTATGACTTTTGGCCAGTTTCGAAAAGTGGAGACCAAGATCAGATGCCACGTAGAGACGTGGCGTCTGATCTTGATCTACATTGTTTGAAAGTCCTTATGGTTGGGAATCCAACAACGGCGCTCATGATGAAAAGCATAAATATCTAGACAAATGGAAAATCCTTTTTTTCAATTGTTTTGAATACATAGTAAGACTTGGAATATTTTATCTTTACGAGCAACTGCTCTATTTCAAACAAAGTTTTCAAAACTTGTCTGCAATGTATGAGCACATATCTAATGCATGTTGATTGTGGGGTGCATTGTAAGAAGTGATGTCATGCTCCGACGAAAGCTCTCTTTGTTTCTGAATATTCTCTGTTCACACATGTCGCAATACATGGTGACTACGGAATAAAGAGATGTTAGTCGTCACATCGGATCAACAGCGGGTGTACAAGCATTAAATTCACCAACCCATTCTCAGACTCGAGACCAATTTTAAAGTCTTGAGTCTAAGAATGAGTTGGTGAATTAGTTTCCTGGTCCGGCTTTCACTAACCGTCTCGAGTTAAGATCTTTCTCAATCTCAAAAAAACATTCAACTTAGGAGAGAGATAAAGATATGGCGAGAGAGAGAGACAGTCAGACAGAGGGAAAGACAAATAGAGAGAGCGAGAGAGGCGGACATAGATAGATAGAGCAAGACAGAGACAGAGAGAGCAGAAACAAGAGGGATACACAGGGAGAAAACCCAGCACAAGACAAGCATATATCACCAGTGTCATTTCTCACAGATTATGTTACTGCTGTATCGATTTCTATTAGGTAAATATGATCACTGATAATAATGGAGTGGGGACGCCACGTTTCCACACAAATCACCGCTCAAGTGTTTCTCTCTGTTACACAATTACAATATATCCTGCAATGTCGTCTGCTAAATTTGCCGTCTGTTTCATTATTAACCCTGATCAGGCTGCTATTACTGTCGTCTGCTGAAACTGTCGTCTGCCTGATTGTTCAACGGATAATCACTTCTCCCACATGCTATTTTTAGAATTATCCACAAGAAAGAGTCAGATTAAAAATATAAAAATCTAGACAAAAGAACTGAAATAGTTTTGCTATTTTTGAATTGTATTGAAATCATTATAGGAAATGCTCTATTTATTACAATGTTTTCAATAATCATCAGTTACAGATGCGCTATAAAGCGCTTTTGTAGAGGAAGGGGTTAAGCTTTGTTTCAAACTTAATTAAACTTTTGTCTGTGTGATAAACAGCATACATCCGACTCAGACGCCGATTCACGCAGCGTCTGACTAGGATCAAAGCTGTTTCAGAATGATGAAACCATATCTTGCAAATCACGATTCTAAGTACGCAATTTAATTGCAACCTAGTTCGATTATCTTGAAATTTGGTGATTTGTTTATCCGAGTGTGTAACAGCTTGAACCAAGATCAGACGCCGAGGGGCAGGATTTTAGTACTAAATAAGTAGATAGATAAGTGAGCACTCTGTCTAGGGCAAAACGTGCAGACCCTGGTCAGATTATTCCTCCAGAAGTCATTTGATCTGGGTATGAAATGCTTGTAAATAGTGTTAAATATGTATGAGCAGGGCAAGGGGTTATAGAATATAAAATATACATACAATATCCTTTGGAAGACTGTAACGTAAAAACCGTAATTGTAGTAACCTTTGCAAACAGCATGGAGCTTGATCAGACGCCGAGTAACTCGATGTCTGATCAATTTACAAGCTGTTTGTCACTCAGATTGTACTTATTCTACCAAAGAAGAAAGTTAAATAAATACATATGAATATGAGCAGACGACAAAACATGCAGACGAAAATATTGCAGAGGACAATTGTCGGTCTTTTAAAGGATATGTAGCAAGAACCCGTTCAAATTAAACCTTACATGATATGCAGACGTGAGATATGCAACCATGTTAGGTAAGTTTAACCCTTAACCTGATACCCTTATTATATCCAAGTCTAGTCAAGTCAAGTCAAAGTGTCTTTAATTATCAGTTTGCTTACAACTGCAGGTACAAGAGAACTATTCACTCACATACATATACGTCACGGAAGTCAATCAGTTAGTCGTCGTCGTCGTAGTCGTCGTCGTAGTTGTAGTTGTTGTAGTAGCCGTAGTATTCGTCGTAGTTGTAGTTGTTGTAGTAGCCGTAGTAGTCGTCGTAGTTGTAGTTGTTGTAGTAGCCGTAGTATTCGTCGTTGTTGTCGTCGTAGTCGTAGTTGTAGTTGTAGTAGAAGTCGTAGTATTCGTCGTAGTGGTCGTCGTAGTCGTAATAGTAGTCGAAGTAGTCGTAGTCGTAGTAGTAGTAGTAGTAATAGTAGTAGTAGTAGTAGTAGTAGAAGTAGTAGTTGTAGTAGAAGTAGTAGTAGTAGTAGTAGTAGGAGGAGGATGAGGAGGAGGAGGAGTAGTAGTAGCAGCAGCAGTAGTAGTAGTAGATGTAGTAGTAGTAGTAGTAGTAGTAGTAGTAGTAATAGATGAGCTTCTTTTATTACTTTCGTTTTGCATTAAGTGCCACAAAATAATCGAGCAGACGGGAGTTTGAGCAGACGAAAATGTCGACAGAAGGATAATGGTTAAACTCTTCCTCCTACCAAATCGGGAATAAAGTTATACGGTCGACCAGCTTGGACCAGAACCGGACGCCGATAAACCGAATCCAAGCCATTTGACACTCAGTTATCAGTTTCACCAACTTTCAGGTGAATCGAACGAGGCTAAAAAAACAAACAGACGAGAATTTCAGCAGACGAGGATTTTGGCGGCAGGATAATGGTAGGGCATGTGCCAGCACGGTTAGAGTGCAAATAAAAGCAGATGTTATCCATAGAATACTTGGTGATTGATTATTACTGCATCAACCCTTTGATCCCGATGATATAATTATGCAAATATATCTTCGATTCGGATCAGACGCCGAGTGATCAGAATCGAAGCTATTTGACAATCGTGCAATATCTTTACCAAATTTGAAACAAATCGGACAATGTTCAATAATGAAGCAGACGAGAGATTGAGCAGACGACAAATTTAAGCAGGGGGTAAAGGGTTAACTTGTATTTGGACCAATAATAATAGTACGATATGGCTGACGGCTGACCTTATTATTATTGGCATGTACAGCCTGCAGCTCCACGAAAGAGTTTCTTGGAGGTTAAACCTTTACAACATTGAAACGCCTCTTTAAAACATACCCTTGAAAACATTGTGGGAAATGGAGTATTTGCTCATGCTGAGCAAATGCTCCATTTTCCACAATATTTTCAAATTCGTTTAAAAATGGCTTTTTCATTTCCCTTAGATATTTCTGCTTTCAATCAGATTCTTTCTTTTAGGATTCCTCTATATAAAGCATATATTAGATCTAGGGTGAAAACAACATTCATGTCTACGTGAGCCGCCGCAGCATAGACGCGGTGGCTGATAAGCGTTTGTACCGTTGGACACTCATTTCAACTAGTGTAGGAGATTTGCTTTTACACTTACCCTTTCACCGCCAAATTTAAACGTGTCGGTTGTAACTGGATTTGGATACAATATTTTAACGAAATAAAAAGCAGGATTTTTACAAATAAACTTTGGCTTTTCCGAAACCCTATATTTCGACTTAATTGTGGTGTAAAATAGTGAGGTCCCTGATCACACGCCACCTTCTAAGGCGGCGTCTGATCTGGGACTTCACGTTTTTGCAATGTCGACTTGTGTCGCCTTTGGCGGTGAAATGGTTAATGTTACATGCTCAAAAAGAACAACTCCGCATACATACACACGTGCAAGCACCGTAAACTTAGAACATGGAGCGTCTGAACTCGTAGATACCTTATACATGTATTCATCACTGTGCGGCTTGATTAATTGGCGGAAGAAAGAATGGTTTTGAAAACTTTGCTGGGAATTGGGCATTTGCTCTTTACGAGTGTACCAAACGCTCTATTTCCAACAATAAAATTCAAAAAGGCATCTGCTACAAAGGTGTCAAGGGCCGTTTCTATGTGTTACGGTACTCCATTTGTAGTCCATATAAGCGCAGTCTGGTCCCTCCATAGCAGGGGACCGTTGAAAATACTGTGGGACTCGTAACGAGTGAATGCTTAATTTCCCATAATGTTTTCAAAACAATTTCAAAATGGGAATTTCCTTTTGCCAAGAAACCCATCATGTACTTCATATGTTAACCTTGTGAATAAGCTAAAATAGCAAATGAGGTAATGAGATAAATATCGAATTATCTGTATACACAGTCTTACCTGCTATTATGATCGGTACCGATATCTGCAGAACAAGGGCCCCTTTTACCCTTTGACCCGAATAGTACACGAGATCGTCCCCTTCTAGGTTCAGGTCGATGGCCGTGACAGCCATGGCTTGACGACCAGCCGGTCACTTCCGGCGGCGCGACACTCCAACTAATCCCAGGATACACTTGATACAATATCGAATATTAGAGATCACTTATTATGGAGCGTGTCTAGCCTGGGTGGCGGATGCATTGTTCCAGCTCATGATTTGTTTATAATTTGATTAATGATTTTCCAGGTAGCTAATCTGTTCTCATAAGGTAGTTTTCCGGCTGTAAAATACATTAACTCAAAACTAAGGGTTTCTTGGTATATTTAGCAATTTCCTCCTCTTTTCCGATACTTTCTACCGCATGCAAACATTAAGGACTCGGATGAGATGCTCACCAAACATTGGACTAGGTCTTGAACTCACCAGCCAAGTCCTCAGACTCGAGACTGAAGAATGACTCCCAGCTTCTGCCATACTGGTAGAAGCTAGGAGTCACTCTTGAGTCTCGAGCATGGTGAATGCCGACCTTGATATTTGATACCACCTGTTTGGTATTCAGTTATTTGGCACTCCCGACCGAAATATTTAAAACAAACTTGGACGCGGAACAAACACCGAATATCACAGGTACATCAGTAGAAATCTGGTAGAAGAAAACTTCAATCTACGATAACTCTAATGGCCGAATTAAAGGCTAACCCTTTCCTCCACAGGAATGCCACTGTAACTGAAGATGTTGAAAACATTAAAGGAAAGCACTTGCTTGTAACGAGCACTTGCTCCATTTCTTACAATTACATCAATGGAATTAGAATATGGCAATTTTTAAAACTAACTTTTCATAATTTTCGTCAGTTTTTTCGTTGTGGATTAATCTGAAATAGCTTGTGGGGGAAAGGGTTGATCCTTTCAACCCTCCAAAGACTTCGGTCGACCTGGGGAATTACTATCATTTTCCTTGAAATCGGACAAGCTGATTATTCGTTCGTCGATATGTTCAAAAATTATCAATCAGATATACAAATAGTGTAGACATTGATAGACCGCTGTGTTTGGTTGTGCCCTGCTGACAAAGACTTTGAGCAATATACGTTGTTACTACTTTTAGTCTCCATCCACCCGATGAAATACTGAATCCTGAACTCTGAGCAAGCTAATTGCAAGCCATTAAATAGTGTGTTCGTAATTAGATGTGTCAATTGTGGCAAATTGTGTATACCCTGTTCAGACTGCTCCGGCAGGAGCAGTCTGATCAGGGTATACTCAATTTGCACATGCCTTGTTGGTCGAAGATTTAGAGTAGTATCGGTAGGCAAGAATAATATTTATATTATAATTATCATTATAAGAGATGTTAATTATGACAAACTTTAGTATACCCTGTTCAGACTGGTCCTGTAGGAGCAGTCTGATCGGGGTCTACTCAATTTGCACATGCCGACTTGGAGTAATCTCGGAATGCAAGAATGTTTCGGCACAAGAAACGAGTGTAATATGAACGTTGCGACGAATTGATTCCATTAATTCCACAAACCTTTGGAATGTACTCTAGCTGCTGCAAGATGACACCACAGAAATAAAACACATCAGTTCACAACCATAAATCTCCGGCGCAAAGAGAAATCAATAAATCATGACACAATTTCACATCCTAAAACACTTGTAGCCATTTTATCATGTCAATTCCCAAGACGAGTGATTAAATCCCAATGCGCATGCGATTGCCGCACCAGCACTTTATTTAAAACGCGGTCATTTATGTTTGACACACACTGCCACGCCCAACATATAATACTTTATGTAACTTGGTTTCACGACAGTCACATATGTTCACACAACGTATATCTTTTTTTCACAACCATCACGTAGCATTTACACAATTATCAACAAAATGCTATATAGCCATGACAACGCTTTTATCAAACTGAGCGCTGTACAATTATCTATTTTCCTGCAGTGCTGGCGAAAAATACACTATATTATCCTTTCCAAATGCGTCTTATTGTCGTATAATATACCATTTTCGAACATATGCGTTGCCATGGCAACAAAATTATTGGATTTCCATTTTGCCGCGGATCAATTACGCTGCAACTTTAATTATTCGTTTTCCCCCACGATGGTGCCTTTTTTTTTACTATTCCTGATTCTCTCTGGATGGTATAGAACACAGACACTGAATTCGGTCCGTGTCGGCACAGCACTGTTCTAAATACCAGGCACAAGCTTTCCATGCTAACATTTCCATACACGTTATTGATCGCGTCCTGTGATGCCTTCGTACTTCAATTGAAGGAAGCGTTATTCTTTCTCGCCTTTTAGCCCAAGCCAGTCGCAGATCTGATAAAATACTGTGACTCACATTTTTCCAGTCGTAATTAAGCAGGGTGTCAACCTAACGTCAAACAGATTAGAGTAAGATCAGACGCCAAAATTGGCGTCTGACCTAACTCTAATCTGTTTGCCAATTGCTATCGCTACGTACATAAAACAACCCATGGTTTGGGAATGGGAAATAATCGTACCTACCACTATATTCAACACGTAGGGAGAAAATAATTGAACAAGACACTCTCTTCTTCTTCGCGATGTCGTCAGATCCGTCGCACACACCAGAAAATGTCACTCATAGAATCACTACGAGGAATCTCGAGAGCGCCAGACGATTGCAATTTTTCTGACAAGCAGAATGGGGCGTAATCTATTCAACCCCCGGAGCTGTTGAGTAGAAGAGTAGTGCTTGGTTCCGATGGAACAAATCAACAGCGTTGAATTTGACGTGCTTTTTTTTTTACCAATACTCTATGATACAAGTAACCGTATTAACAATTACATTGAAATCAAGAGAGTCCACGAATAATGTCTATCGAATTTTTTGTTTCGTTCTCGGATTATTGATCACATCGGGAAAAAGTGCGTACATATACAGACTCGTGTGACATTATAACGGCGTAGCACACGAACGGAGACAATACCGCGATGCGACTTACAGAAGAAACATATGCTTTATCCCTTATTCTGCCTATCGCATCCATAGTAATACCGTCAACCAGCTTGGACCCGGATCAAACGCCGAGTAACTCGGCGTCTGATCCGGATCCATGCTGTTTGATATTAAGACAACCCTTTCCACCAAATTTTAAACAAATCGAGCAGTGTCCAAAAAGCAAGCAGACGCTAATTTCATCAGACGATAATTTGGGCGGCAGGGTGATGGTCGTATAAAGCCGAATGACTGCACTGCACAGTCTGGCTATATTGATATTTGACAGTTTACTGACTGCTGGTTCTACTTAAAAAAAACCTGTCACGCAAAAATAGTGCGTATGGTTGACATTAAGCACATCAGGGTAGAAGACTCGTTTATTACAGTCCCATTTAAGCTTGCTGGAAATAGTCGACCCGTTAATCTGATGATGAAAGGGTTTCTTAACAGCTAAGACTTGGTTAAAACATATTTTATTCGGATTGAGTTACACAAAAACATATGAAAGTTGAGTTACACAAAATCATATGAAATCTTGGACTTTACCCTTAACCCTCAGCTAAATTGCCTTTAACCCTCTGCTAAATTGTCCTGTTAAATTGTATTAAACCCTCTGCTAAATTGTCTTGCTAAATTGTCTTTAACCCTCTGCTAAATTGTCATGTTTAATTGTATTAAATCCTCTGCTAAATTGTCTTGCTAAATTGTCTTTAACCCTCTGCTAAATTTTCTTGTTTAACTGTATTAAACCCTCTGCTAATTTGTCTTGCTAAATTGTCTTTAATCCTCTGCTAAAGTGTCTTGTTTAATTGTCTCTAGCCCTCTGCTAAATTGTTTTGCTAAATTGGCTTTAACCCTCTGCTAAATTATCTTGTTTAATTGTCTTTAACCCTCTGCTAAATTGTCTTGCTAAATTGTATTAAATCCTCTGCTAAACTGTCTTGCTAAATTGTCTTTAACCCTCTGCTAAATTGTCTTGCTACATTGTCTTGAATCTTCTGCTAAATAATATTGCAAAAGTGTCTTTGACCCTCTGCTAAGTTGTCTTGCTAAGTTGTTTTTAAGCCTTTCCTAAATTATCTTGCTAAATTGTGTTTAACCTCTGCTTAATCGTCTTGCTAAATTGTCTTTGACCCTCTTCTAAATTGTCATGCTAAAATGTCTGAAACCGTGTGCTATATTGTGTTGCTAAACTATGTTTAACCCTATGCTAAATCGTCTTGCTTAATTGTCTTTAACCCTATGCTAAATTGTCTTCCTAAATGGTTGTTTACCTTCTGCTAGTTTGTCGTGTTGTAGAATTGGTTAGAATTATAATTCGTTGGTTATTTTTAAACGTCATCCGAATTTTATTAAAGATGGGGCTATTGTCTCAGTGACATCCAGCTTGAATCTGGACCAGAGTCGTGAACAGCGGAATACTACAGTTTACTTTTTATTAAATCTCTCAGCACATACATGTGTGAAACGAAGTACATATAAAGACAGTATAATAAACACAGTTTGCCTAGTAACTAGAAAGAGAGGCATAGGCAAAGAGTGCAGACTCCGATTAAGGTCTCAAATAGAGTCCCCTCACCAGGGTCTGTACTATTCGGCCGCCTCAGCCCCTAAAGTGAAGTTTCGTGTCCATCCCCGATTGCAGGCAAACACGAGTTTATACAGTACAATTACAGGACAAGGCAGTGTGAAAATGTAAGGAAAATTGGGTGGGGATTGGACCGTGATATACATACGGACAACATCCGTAATTATACACAAATGTTCAGCAGTGCATAATACTAATACTGTAGACTAGTAGTTATTTTGCCGGGTGGGTATTGAAACGTGCCTGAGCACGACAGCGATAAATTTACTAAGTTTGAATAAAACATCTGCCTCATTCTCATTCATAAGAAGTTGGAAGCTGAAACAATTAACATTAAATTTTCTTAAATATTAACCTCATCGGTATCATTGTTTTTCGTATTTCATTAAAATATGCGCATTTAAAAAGGTCGTGATATTCATCACCAATTTCGTCAGAATCACATAAATGACAAAAACGCTCTGTACGTTCTATATTAGACCGTCTTAGCCTCTCTATTGGTAAATAATTATTGCACATTCTGAAATTTATTAAACTTTGTGCGTTAAAAGGTGGTAGTGTATCCAAATAGTGTTCATATTTATGATCTGTTTTGTAAATGCGATAATATATACATTTTGATGAGTCAAAATATTACTGTGCCACAATTGTAAATACTGGTCTTGCACAGATTTTTCTATTTTGATTAATAGAAGCGATCTAGATAAAGCTATATCCCAGACCACATTCATCAAGAATTGACTGAACAAAAGTTAGCCAGTTGTATACTCTATCATTTCTGCTATAGTCAGAGTAACAAATTTGTATAAACTGGACGCCAAATTATTGGGATTTAAATTATGTTGCACCAGAAGCCAACCATTCTCTTCTTGATAGCAATTTGGATGGGAAATCTACCAAGGTGACCGTATACCACTATACATGTTCTTTATTATATCCAACATTTTACCATTACTATTATAACTTGTTAATTTATTCCATAAACCTACTCGCCATACTGAATCAAAAGCTTTTTGAGAATCAACAAAACAGTTTTCTTTTTTATTCTTTTACAGATCTCTGCTATAATATGTTTAACAAAAATATGGTCTACAGTTGAGTGACATTTTCTAAAACCAGCTTGATTTTCGTTTAT
>JAULCE010079989.1:0-20620 GCA_032359355.1 Macoma nasuta | reverse complement strand
ATCAAGAAGTCTCAATCTAGTTATTCACTTTTCTTACCAACTTGTATTTTATCATATCTAGCAGGACGAAGATTCGATACGGATTATTAGATTTTGGCTTAAGGTAAATAGGTTATTCTTTCACACTCGGTATCAATCGTGCATTGCAGTAACAATTAAACAAGTACATGTACGTACCTTTTCACATGTTTCCGGTGATTTCCATAAGCCGATCTGGTGGGAGAATCACACTTTTACTAGTTATCGCGTAAGCCACCGGTCACTGATAGCCTCTATAAGCTGTTTGGAGTAAACCAGGACGACGAGTGTATCCGTTTTGACACTAATAGTAATAAATACTTCAAAACAGGCTATATTTTTTCAGCATTTTTTCTCTTGCGCAAAGTAATAGATGGTAAAAATCATTAAATGGCACTTCTGAAACAGTTTTTATACGCGTTCTAGCGATGTGAAGGTGATTGTACCCCCAATATATGCCAAACTTTAATATTGATGGCCCATAAGATTAGTCATGTGTTGGATAAAATGCTGAATGGCTCAGCATATGTTTAGTTGGCAAGTTATTAAGTCATCGCAAATAAACAGAGGTGCACATTGCTGCAAAAGTAAAACCCTTTTGGCAAATTGTATTGCTCTTTTGCGTAGTGTGAATTGAAATATTAGTTTATTGAACAGAGCTATCTAAAACGTAAATAATGAGATTCTCGATATAGGAACGTGACAAAAAATGACAATTGTTTCGGAACAATCCGACCACCTTAAAATAACGTATCAATTTATAGTCGATGTCAAAGGTTAGCTCTGTTCTGCCATGTCAATAAACCTGGACAGTACAAACACTACATGTATATAAACAACGGGTAAGTAATACTGACCGATGTATTATAATACATTTCATCTTCTTTATAAGTGAGAGCGTTACTGAGTGGATGGAACATTAGGCTCGAAGTGGGTCGCAATTTCGAATCCCGAAGAAGGTAATTTTTGTAACTCATATGATTTTCACGCATTTTAAGGGAAAGTTATAAAAAGAAATAAATTTTACAAAAGGCTTATTTTGATATAGATGGGATTTTAGATTTGAACTCAAACGGTTTAGTTTGCAAACCATTGTACGAACCACCCGGTCATCATCGCATTAGATAAAGTGACAATGTGGTCATATTTCAATAGTTACTATGTTCAACATTAGTTCTAAATAGCACTATGAACATTCCTACCTGTATATTTTGACAGTGAAGTCACTCTTAGTGTATAACTTCAAAAGGATATTATAAATATGACATGACAGCGTGTGTGACTTTGATATTGTCATCAAGAGAAACAAAATGTCAAGCTAGGCGATAGCCGACCCGTGACATTTTAATTCAAGGGTTGACAATATCAATGTCAGACACGCTGTACTGTCATATTTATTTTATTATACCAAAACGCAACTTCACTTTTAAATTGTTGAATTAGAACTTCAACTGATTAAAAAGAGCGAAAAAATACTCTTAACATGTGCAAAACACCACCCAGGACCCAGTTGTTCTACAGCTTGTTAGATTTAACGGCTTGTTAACTTAACAGTCTGTTAATTCACTTAAGTCATTAGTTAACAGTTTGTTAAAACAGTGTTGCTCAAACCCATTTAATCCTCTTAACTAACAAGCCGTTAACAGGCTGATAATGTCTTGAAAACAGTCCCATAATGCCAAGGTCCTTCCATTTGTGTTAGGCCTATGTTTTTTAGAATAATGTGTGTTTTTAACAGTCGGACCAAAGGAAATGCTTTATTTTCTTGGTTCAATCTTATGGAAAAAATATTTTAAAAAAAGGAAAAGAATAAAAAGATACCACTTTCAGTTTACCCTACCCACTCCTCTTTACACTTTCCTCATTTTGATGTAAAACAATTTTTTTTCAAAATTTTGAGCTGTTTATGCTTTCAATAGATAGGAAATTGGCTAAGAAAATGAGTAGTCACAAGTGGTGTTTTAATTCATTATTTATGTCATTTTCAATGTGAGGTGACAGTGAGGTAAACCCTATACAGAACAACAACAACAACAACATCAATATTTGATCAAAAACAACTTTTTGCAAAAAAATTGGTTTACAACCATTTCCATTTGATAGATAATGAGCTAACTAAGAAAATGAGTGGTCGCACATATAATTTAATAATTTGTATGAGAGAGTTTACTGACGTATAATAACAATTAAAACACCCTCACTGACACTTGAATGTCAGCTGCCAAGCTGTACATAATAAAAACTCTAGTCATGGCACGTTCCCTACCTATTATGACTGATATAAAAGCAGGCTGTCGCCACCAACATGTTAGCTATAGGCAAATCGATATCATTGTTATGACTTGTCATCGAATTTTGTACAATATACCTAAATAATTACACGGAACATGTGTTAATTAAGTCTATATAGATATATTTCATAGAATGCACGATAGACACAGGCAAATTTTCGGCTCTTGCTGTTTATAAAAAAGTATAAATATATAAATATTCATTGCAAAATACATATTCAAAAACAATCTAAAACATCAAGGAACATAATTTAGGCAAACCTTCTAGCTTACAAAATGTTTTAGCGGTAGCTTGTAAAGCAAACAAGATAACGTTTTCTTAGATTGCATTTCCTTACATAACCTTAATAATATCCCAAACAATCTACCTGGAGGTACTCTACATGGGTTTTGAAGTAATTGCATTGCAACCGCTGGCAAACACGACATATAAAGTAAGCAGCTGCAGATATATTGAAATAAAATATTATCTTTTTTCCCACTAATTATCTTGAATTGAAACTTGCTTTGCTTAAAAAATTGGTTTCGATAGTGTTGGAATTTTCATTACGACTTGATATAAATGATACAGTAATTAGACATGTTTACATTTGACGCCAAAAGAGATCAATCAAAACGTGAAATACACCATGGTATACGATCGAGAGCGAACAGCGGCCCATTTGGAAGGCGGGCGACGCGGAACTGTTCCTGCAGTTTCAACCAGCCTACAGCGAAGAAACGGGAACACATTGATTCAAAAATCAATTTACAAAACTTTGTTTTGGAATATAGGGATAAATGAGATTATTTATTTACGTGTGGTCAATGTCTGGTGGTTTTGGATGCCATATATCATATTTCGGTAGACAAAAACTATTTTCTTTCACAAAATAATTCAGATTTTTTTTATAAAATACCACTGGAGTTCTGCATCATCGGAATCATAAATTTGCATAAGCAACGAAGTTATTCGTATTTTCAAAACAAATGTATAAATTATTTAAAGACTGCCAATCTTATGCAGGCATGCCATTGTCAGAATCCTTAACATATCGAATAGCTGTAACAAGAACAATATACTTATATTGATAATCAAACCTTGAATCAACAGACGAAGCTTTGTTTTAGTTTGTTTTTACAAGAAAGATCGTTGTGTTTAAAAACGAAGATTCGCATCAGCCTATTCTAGCACACGCGCATGTCAGGACGATGTTCAAAGATATGCTTAAAACACGAACGTCTAGCGATGATTTTCATGACATAGACTTATCATCTATGTTTAACATGCATTAAACCACTGTTTTGCCATTACTAACGTTGCGGGGAGGTCGGACAGGGGTAGCTTTTAATTTTACAATGCTCGTCTAGTGGGGTGAGAATATGACAATAGAGAGGTTTGGCGTCCCTAAACCGGTTTATACCCCCTGTGGCATTTTTACTACTGATCATGCAAAGGCGATAATACTTTCTACACCCGAGTTTATCTATAATGTGTCTCTGTGCGTCTGTTCTGTGTGTTAAATACTTAGTGTCGATCACTCTTTCACTGGTCTTCCAAAAATTTGAGAAAGTGTCTCCTCTTTTGCTTTCAAAGGGTTCCTAAAAGAAGCAACATAGAAATAAGACACGAGGAGTTTCGCGAATCATTTTTTAACATATTATGAGACAGCCAATGTATACTTTTTTACTTTAAATGATATTCACATTTCAGTCTGCTAAGCTTAGCCAGCTTATATTGTCTAACGATTATTAAACTGGTTTATTATGTATTGCCTGTTTATCCAACATCTTCTCTGTTGAGCCATCTTATACGTACCTTACGCTAGTTATTCTATTTATTCAGCATGATGTTTTTGTATCCACGCCTTCAGTATAGCAATAGAAAAATTTGCTGACTTGATCAATATACGATCTTTGACAAATAACTGACGCGCTGATCTGATAAAAGGCGGTGAGTTTCATTTTGATTCCTAGAAAAATTCTATCCAGATTCTCATAAAATGTATCCAACGATTGAGTCAAAATACAGGTAAGATTACAAGTAATATTTATTGAATGGATTTCACGAGGTATTTGAATTAACCTGATTACAAGAGGGCGTCTTTAGCCGCCCGAGTGTGGAAAAGTTAATTCAAATCACGAGTGAAATTATGCAATATATGTTTTGTATCATGACCCACGCCAATGATTTTGAACTTCTGCGCATGCTAAACTATAGGACATTGATCACGTGTTTAATACATGCTTAGCGATTTTCTAAAAATATCTCAAAATTTCAAAATAAGTCACATCATATCAAACAACCAAGTTTTGACCAATCAAAACTGCCGAGCAAACAACGATATCCATGCGGGTAACTAATACATGCACACCATCTAGGTACATGTAGTTATTGTATGGCTGCTCATCATTATGCATGCACCGCCCCCTTAGTTACCTTAGTTATAAGAGTGCGTATATCCTATTAAACTTTACGGATTCCTATAGTAAAATGCCAGAGCCATGTTACATTTGTACAATATTGCCTTTAGTTTAGTGAATTTATTATCTTTGTAATGTAACAGGTGAAATATAATTCTAGCAGGACGCATCGCATACAAAACAAAAAGCCGCCCGAATAGCAAAGAAGCATATTCACGACATCAGGAATTTCATGACGTCATACTGTTTAAATTGACGACATCAGTTATATTTGTTAAAATAGTAGTGATCAAATTTCAATGAAACTAATGCACGATGGTATATTAACTGTCAAAGTTTCCGGGACTGTTTTAATTAAAGAAACCGTGTTCAAATAATAATTTAAGATAATAAGCCAAATTAATTGGTTTGTAACGTCATTCGTAACTACCTAACCTATTGATTGAGGTCAGTAGGTCTAAAACTAGTTATTCTACGCCGACACGATATAACATATTGGTTAAATGTCGGCGCAGATAAGCTGCCAAAGAAGTTAGACTATAACTGTTTGTCTGAATGTAATGAAAGAAAGAATAAATGTTTTTATTGTCAGTTTTAATAATTGAGAATTTACTCTACTTTCGTCCAATGGTCAGTGTGTTTACTCGACCGTCCATTCACAGTGTAGGTATTTTAGTAAGAGTGTACTGAATGTTGCCATTCAAAGTTATGCAGGCTACACGTTTACAACATTTTAAACCCATCTACCCTTTTTGCCTTTTCCTATATCTCTGCTTATACTACAGAGTAAACATCATGTGTGAGTATTGTGAGCTCTTGTTGGGAGTGTCTGTGCTAGTGGTTTTGGAGTTTTTGTGAATGCCATTTGAGGCATTGATCAGTGCATGGACACATTGCTATTGTTAGTAGCATTTACTTGGAAAACCATTCTCGAGTGATTGAATGAGCTTTTATTGTGCAGAATATTTATGAATTAAATCAAATTCGTAAGCTGCAGTATCGCTCCTATATCAGTATGTGTTATTATAAATGATTTATGTTTGGCTGAATGCAATGAAAGTAAACTCTACTGCAGTTTTTGTACCCTTTGTAAAATATATATCTGGTAGATTAGTGACACCTTCCACGGCGTTTATGCTATGCTATCTACACTGACACATTGGCGGCTGTTGTAGTATCTACATGTTTATTGGGCAGATAGTAGTGTTTGTTCATTTAAAACATTATTTAACGTTACTGCAATTGTATAATTGTATCGAACGGGATATAGAGGGCTGGGAGAAGGGTCGCGGTAGATAGAAGCATAATTATATAACTATTTACTACGGTTTATTAGAGTCTATAGATTTAAGTGCGGTGGATCTTACGATCGGCAAACATTGAATAATTTCTAATTGGACCAATCAATGAAGAATTGCGCCTTGATTTGATCTGAAGTTGTTGCATGGTCCATAAAACGCTTTATCTCAGACAATGCACTACACAAATCTCAATCAGGCTTGCCAGTAATAAATTATATTAATTTATTCAGATGAGGAAAAAATAAAGAGTAACGTATGACCTTAGCAGGACGACCCTAGGGAGTCAGTATGCCACATTTAACGCCGCGTTACAAGTCCTCCGCAGAAGAAATACTGATACACGTCGTTATACTTAATAACATCCGTTGTCCCTTTTTGTCATGAAAATTGGAAGAAACTTTCATCAGTCTATCATGATGAGTTACAGATTGATTATTCTCATGTTTCTTTGTTTGCAATAGTCAATTTATAGCGTGTGTCAATTTGAAATCTGAACATTGTTAGCGGTGTTCACCGAGATAAAGTGTAATCTTCAAAATGACGAAACTAAATACATTCGGAGTTGCAGAGACTAAAAATAATTTAAAGCGAGCATTTTAGACATTGATCAGACATGTCAATTTCTTTGGCGTACACCATTTTCGACTGTGAAAATGATTGTACGACGTTGCTAAAATTTACGTTCAATCATTGTAAAACACCATACATGTAGTTTCAAACTTCAAACTTCCGGTTTTGATGTCTGATTATTATCTTCCAGTTTCCAAAACAATGCAATATTGTTACTTTAATGAGTAATAAACTGTGAAAAATAGGTTAACTAAGTCCTGAAAGAAATTCTCTATGGGGAAAGTGACACATGTCATTCATTTAAATGCCACCAGCTCGGTCTGAACTTTTGGGAACAAAGAAGGGCTACAGAACAGGTGCGTTTTCACAATTGTTAATTTCTCGACAAAACCCTATGGTGTGACCATTCATAAGAATCGTCTTGAAAATAACGTATATTATGAATGATTAAAATATGGGTAAAGGTAGATAAATGTTAAACTTTATTGAAAATTATTTGATTACGCTCTCTTATAGGTACCCCTTTCACTCTTAACCCTTTTCTCCACAGAATCGCTGTTTAGGGCCTTTATAACTGATGTCTATACACAACATTGAAGAAAATGAAGCAAATTCTCCATTTTCTTCAATGATTTCAATAGAATTCAAAAATAGCATTTTTCTCTTACCTTGATTTTAAAAAATGTTCATATATTATTTCCTTGTGGACAAGACTAAAATAGCAAGTGCATGAAAAGGTTAACATTTACCACAAAGATGGTAAGTTACATGTCTCAAAATTGACGTTAAATAGTATAGCAACGTAATGAGTGTGTTGGGTTTTACGTTCCACCAACTTTGTTTCTGTTATTTGGAGACGGGATTCACCTGAGGCAAATATAGTGATGCCACACTTAAATATTACACCGTAGACTCTTGGTATGATAAAACACCCAGTCACAGCATACTGATACCGGGTCGGCCAGTGCTAGACCTACCCGATTAATACCGAGCGTAGACACAGGAGCTACTTGTACTATTTGTTGACGCTCTACCTCTGAGCTATCAGAACGGTTTATGGTGATTTTAAGTGTACGTAAAAAGAGGATAGTACTAAAACTTTTGGAAAGATAAAAGGTTTGTTTCTGTAAATGTTGATTATTTTCAAGGTTTTGCCATTACTGTTCAAAATAAATATGGTGTTCTTTCTCTTGTCCATGCCATTGTGAGTAAACGACTTATTTGTAATATCAATGTATTCTGAATGCTATAAGCTTTACACCGATATGAATGTATTCTTTGTCGATCTAACGTTGGATAAGTTACATGTATTTAAGTGAGTTTAGCTGGAAGGCATAAACGTGGCGGTAGGGTGGCGTCATGGTTACACTACGAAAACAGCACTGCAATACAAACCATTAAACCTCATCGGAAATGTCTAGTTTCATCGATATCTAATGATAACTGGTTGAGACAAAAATATACATTTTGAGTATGACGTGTATGTCGTTCAAAAAGGACGTAGTTGCTTTATGGCTAAAATGGTGTTTAGCTCTATGCCTATCCTCTATGCCCTGTTTACCATCCTAAGACATTACAGACAATAAACACCAGCCGCAACATCTTTGACGTAATGTCTGGTCAGGTTCTACATGGGTTGCTACTCAGACTCTGTTGCTTTTTTGTTTTCTACGACTCAAATGAGGTAAAGATCAAATGTTTCTACAAGGCAAAGATTTAGGTCGACACAGTTGGACACGTCTTGTGAGTGGAAATCATATGGCAAAGCCTATGTGTCAATGTCCCACAGCAGGGTTCCTTCACAGCTTATGATTGCACATCGCCACAAGATCAGATGCAGATAAGCTGTACTGTAAACAAATTCATATGATCATTTGCATTTCAGTGTTAGGGTGGTACATTTCAAGAGGTCGAGTTAATTTGTTACGAAAAGACCGTTTTCGCTACGTTCCCTGACGTACTTAAAACTCATGAAAAAAGTTCATAGCCTGTCGTTAACCCTAACTACAAATGCTCGTTATAGACTTAATCACGATGTTATTATATGATGAATGCGAGGGATATCTAGTACAAAGGAAAATGCCAATTTTATTTAACTTTGAAAACAGTGTGGAAATGAAGCATTTGCTCATTTTGAGAAAATGTTTAATTTCCTACAATTTTTTCAATAGTCATCTGTTACTGAGGCATCAGACAGTCTCTATGGAGTGCAGGGTAAATGTCATTGTTTTAATTTCCGTCTATCAATTTCTTTCATTGGGCAATAACAAATGATCATTAAAGATTGCAAGCAAAATTGAGCACTTAAGTGGGCTTCAAAACTACACATTGTACAAAACGTGTACCTACGTGTATGCGTGATCATTATAAATTTGAAAACATCAAAGGCTATATATGCTTTTAATATCAATAAGCGACTACGTCTTTGAAGTTAGTTTATCATTGCCCGTGAGCATAGAACTAATATATAAGATGATTGTCTCGAACATAATATTTTGTAAGTAAATTGCTATTTGTACCAGGGATACGATACTATTGGCATATATAACATATAGGTCAACCACTCAAGCATTAAAATGGAAATAGTCAGCATCATCAAAACATCAGTCGACTGTCTGTTGGATTATTATCGGCATTTACATTATTTCGATATTAAGATTTTCAGCCACCCGGTGAATCACAAGAAGAGAAAAAAACTATACTCTATTTAAAGCACAAATCGCCACCTTGGTCGAAAAACCATCATACCGCAAGCCAACCGGTAGGTTTCTCACTTGAAAATTATTATCCAGCTTAGGACGTATTGACAGAACTTTTATAAAGAAAAAGATGACATATGTTTGACCATTTTATTACCATTTTCGAGTTCACTGTGCATTCGCCTGACACCATGCATATATGGCCATTAAAGCACGGATGACCCTTTCGCCACCACAGGCGACTATAATCACAATCGAAAACAGTCAAAGGGAATTGACCTTATATCTTTATGGCGCTATTTAAGATTACGTCCTTGTTAAGATGACGTCACAATAGCGCCATAAATAGCGCCGTAAATAGCAACGTAAAGATATAAGGCCAATAAGCACAGAAAAGACAGAAAGCACAGAAAAGACGTCAGGTCGTGGTAGGTATAATTATGAACGCAAAACCTCTGTGTGTGTTAAATAGAAGTACATAAAACCGTCCGGTAGTATCTTAAGATCCCTTTAGACAAAGTTCAGTGCATGCAACTTTTTAAGTTCTGACTAGCTTTAAGAAGAAAACTAGCACCCCCAATGTTTTGCAATAGCAGTTTATCAGTTTCACCCTTCCTATATTATATGAATTGAAATGTTTTATGGGAAGAGCAGCTCATGCAACCTAAACTTCTTTTAATAAGAAACTGAATAAACACTGCATTAAACGTCTGAATAAAGAGATAACTTTGTCATAAGCCGCATTAGAAAATGTAATAGCTGACAGAGTTTCAACATCAGCAATGTTATGAATAGCTTATCCCGCAATGCAACTATTATATGTTTTAGTTGTTTCTAGCATGTCAACATTTATTGGGATCCGTGGTCCCAACCAGTACACGTCATTCTTAAAACAGCTGATATCGCAGCTTTTTCTTCTTTCTTCACACATATAACATAAAGTGCTCACCAAAATAAACAGAATACTGCTGATTCAGTTTTCTGCTTTATAACAAACGGTAAAAGTCCTAATCAAAGGCAGCCGTGAAAAGGCGGCGACACGTCTTGGAAATAGAATTTTGCATCGGTACTCTTTGATGACATTCGTGCCAAAGGATTAAAGCCGTTTCCATATATGCTTTCATTAGATTTATCATCAAGCAAATAATTTGCTGAAAATCATGGATGCATGCATAAGGAAAATGCCATTTGTTGACATGTTTTGGCAACACTTTAGGAAATAGATCATTTGCTATCTAGTTGCAATTCATATTTGTCTATCACCGATTGTAAAGCGCTGGGTGCAATATAAGCAGTTAATCAGAAATGCTTTAGTGTTTGGATACACAATTTCTATCCAAACTGATTCAACATCATTCGTTTCTAAGTCTCTACGACGCTTATATGGCACTTTCTCAGCGATAAAGATAATGATTCTCCCACCACATTTGTCAGATCTGTCCTTTCTTTCAAAAACATAATTATGTATATTTAATTAAAGATCTGAAACGTTTTCAGTTAGAAATGTTTCACAAAAACCAAGACGTTTGACCTACTACTTTGACTTAAATGATAGCGTATTTCTTCAATTTCGGCATAAAGTAATGAATATTCAAAAATGCAACGCAAATGCCTTTTTTGTGATAATCAAAACATGCGGATTTCAGGAGATTTAAATGCTTATCATTGATTTGATTTAAACTAATCCATGACGAGTTTTCCTCTGATGTTATGCCAGTTACAGAAATATCTTTTCTTCTGTAACCTATAGAGGGCAACATTTGATTTCGAACGACATTAGTACACATTTTATTGAAATTTGATCTAATTGAAATTTCGCAATGCGTTTCATAATTATATGAGAAGTCGTGCACATTTTCTGCATATGAAGTACACTTAAATTGAATAAAATATTAATTGCACACAGTCCTGGATAACATATAAACATATAAATGACAGCAGAAACAAACTGCTTAGCAATAAACGAACAATTTCAAATTTCTACAAATTAAGGTAAATAGGGCTTATATTGTGAAACCATTTTGTCCCAAAATGTTTAAAGTATATGAACAAAAGTATGTTCTCGTACGATCGATTGATGCATAAAATGGAACTATAGATTTAGATCTAAAGATTGTCCTTTTTAAGCGTTTTGAATTTGAAACGGATTTCATGATTTGATTATAATATTTTGAACATTCACATATAGATACATTACATTCATTACAAATATGTTCTAAGGGTCCATACCGATTGTCTGAGTTATACCTTATGCGATGTCTGTCTGAGATCTCCTAACTACTAAATCTGAAAGTTCTTGTAGCACGATTGTAGTCACGACCTGAACCGTCTTTTACGTCCCATTCAACAATGTCATGGTTACCATGACGACCCGTCGGTTGGTATTTGGAGTGTCCTTGGCACTGGGGTGACAGTCGTTTTGGTGTAGTATAATGATAATCACCCCCTGAACGCTGTCTTATGTCAAATTCGCCGATGTCACAGTTGCAATGACGATGCATCGGCTCGTAATTTGTTGGTTCCCGGTTCTGTGATAACATTCTGTTTGTCACAGACGCCGCTGAACGCTGTCTCATGTCCCACTCGCTGATGTCGGAGTTGCCATGCCGACGCATCGGCTGGTAATTTGGTGGTCCTTGGTTCTGTGATAACAGTAAGTTTGGCACGGACGCCACTGAATGCTGCCTCGTGTCCCAATCGCTGATGTCGGGGTTGCCATGCCGACATATCGGCTGGACATTTGGTGGTATCCGGTTCCGTGATAACAGTCTGTTTGGCACTGACGTCACTGAATGATTTTCCATATCCCACTCGCTGATGTCGGGGTTGCCATGACGACGCATCGGCTGGTAATTTGAAGGCCCCTTGTTCTGTGACATCAGTGTGTTTAACACGGACGCTTTCTCATTGACGATCGACACATAACCGTTGATTTGTTTCACTAAGATGCTAGTGCCCCTTGGGTTTAAGTGGATCCCGTCACCGTTGAAAAAGAATTTGACAGACTTTCCATCACCATGTAAGAATGCACCATGCATGTTTATAATCGAACTCTGATAAAGGTTTTTGAGCATTTGGTTTACAGGTGAAACGTCCACGTCAGCCCTCGGTAAGAAAGAGCATATGTAGACTGAGCACTCTTTTTGCAGAAGAAAGTCTGTCAGTCTGTTTATGTCGCTTAAAACAGATTGATTGGGCTTTGCTGAGGTCATTTCCACCTACATACAGTACAATTTTGTTGTATTTTGATAAATCAGTGATTTTCAAGTAATCAAAAACCTCCTTAACTCCTGCACCGGGTAAGGTTTTTACATCGACTGATCTGTCGAGTCCTCTTCTGCGTATGCCTTTCAGAATCGAGCTGCCGATGATAAGCGTCCGCCTGCTATAATTCATGTCAACGTTTACGCTAGCGGGCTCAGGTGCTGAACTTGGATCCGATATCCCGGAGTCGATCCTACTGGGTTCGATTCTTATATGAGTGCATGAGTGCAATAGATCGCAAAAGAGCACCATTGGATCGCATCTTACTCGCATTGAATCGCTATCGGAGCGAACACTGGTCACGAAAGGTCGCTACATTTTGCGGAATTGTGGGGCGATTCAGGGCCATCGAGTCGCTATCGGATTATACAGATCAGGACTGGAGCGCCATTGGTGTGCTATCTGAACGAAATCGTATCATGAGTATCCCCACATCGTCCCATCATTGTGAGAATTATGGCGTTCCCTCCGAACGCGTAGATCACTGCCTAGTGGAATAGGGGCATTTACATCCGTAATTATACAGTAAATAGTTTCAATTTACAGCAACAGCTTGCGACCTTGCTTTATTTGGCTAGCAGTATGACTTTTTGTAGTTTAGAAAACGTCATTAATTCACTGGACGACGTCGTTTCACTTTGTTCATAATCAAAATATCTGATATACATATCGACGAATATGGTACCATCGCGATTTTAGATAAATATTTGATAAACAATATCGGGTATGTTTTCATTCTTGCCATTTTTATTATAGAATGTACGCTATATATACAGTATATACGGTGAAATAATGTATAATTGCATCTTTTAATAGTCAGATCGTACCGCATTTTTATTTGATGCTCTCAATTTGCATTGTTTCTGAAGAGCCCGTGTAGTCTTGTATAGGTCAATATGTTTAGAAAACAATCTTTAGCGAATTCTCAGACAGACAAACCGCTGTAAGCGCTGACTTGTGTGTAATAATTATTGGTATGCATTAACGTATATAATTGTTATTTGATCCCAGATAATGGGATATTAGAAACACACGTATTATTTTCATTCTGTTGATAATTCTCAAGAAAAGAAAATAATGTCAATGGTCTCCCAAACATAAATAACAACTTTGAGTATATTTTCAAAACTTTGTATGAGCTCGACTTGTCCAGGTCAATATCGTTGAGTGTATCATGGGTGTATATACTTCAAAACAGTCTGAAATATAATGTTTTTCTCTGCGTATTTATAAGTAAAAGTTGGCGGTTAATAATTTTGAATTCTAGATGTCATAGTGACGTCATTTTGAAATGTTCATTTCAATTGGGAAAACGTCGATTTCATGCTAAACACATGCCGTTATTTCCAATAATGTAATAAACGCTCAATATGGTAACACATTCAATTATGTAATAAAATTGGACCGATTATGCAATAAAGTAAAGTATAATGTAATACCACTTTAACCACTTATGTTATCATCCACCGATAATGTAACACCAAAACGACCGTTAAATAATATATGAAAAACTCGATAATATAATAAGTAGGACAGTCTCATTTTATTTTGAAAGCGTTTAACAGGTCATGGAATGATATGGACACTTCAGGTTTGTTTAGAATATTGCAGATTAATAGAAATCTATATTAAGCATCAAACTTGTAAACAGTTGGTCACGTGATATTGTTTTGTCAACATGTAAATACAAGATTTGTCCATATCTTTCTAGAAAGATGATATATAAGGGACAGCAGATGTGTTGGGTTATCTTTGATTAGTCATCAGTCATTATAATATTATGGAGTTACTTTGTGAAGATTCTTGATTATTCTTCAGATACCTTTAGTGACGTAATCTTTATAGATAACTTACTTTTAGGAAGCGCGTATATTTAATCTAAAAGGAACTATCAACAACCCGATTTAGATTTTAAAAGGAACTTACCAGGATCAGAATAGTTTAGTGACATTTCGATTAGATCTAAATGAAATTTGTAAAGTTTGCTTATGATTTGTTTTTCTCGTTACGCCTGGCGCGTAACAATTGGCTCATATATGTTAACTCGATGTTAAAGTGTTGTTGTAGATATTGTACTCAAATTTTAACATGCATCACCATGTTACTTTCTACGTTGTTAGTTCCATCTTTATATCACCAAAGTGTAAGGTTAAACATGTTATCATCACGAAAGTGGGCATTGTTATACCATTTAGGTATATTAATAACGTTCAGTTTTAAAAGGGAATACACATTTTGAGAGTTATACTAATATCTTAATCTACCTGTTGTGCCGTTACGAGCTTTTGTTTAAGGCTGCAAGTCTGCAATTTGACCGTAGCCCGCTAAATATGTCGACTGCTAAAATTGTCGTCTGCTTCATTTTCCAGCGATGAAATTTGTTGATAATGCAGTGTAAAATGTAAATCAAGTTCAAACAGCATGTTTCCTGGTCAGATGCCGGGATACTCGGCGTCTTATCTGGAACCAAACTGTTTTGATATTATACTAAGATCGCGTTCAGCAGACTAAGGGTTAATTTATTTTACCATGATGAATTTACTACCAGTGACGTTTCCCATTCGATTAATCCGATGGCAAAGGAGGCGGGGAATTCTGCATGACACAGCTTACTAATGCTAGGTTCCCACTTTCGTGCGATCCGTTACGAACGCCACGATTTGCTGATCGTGGAACTTCTCTCAAATGTCCGGTTTGGATATGATATGATGCGAGTCCATACGTTCTGGTACGATTTGGTGCGCTTGAATGCTATAGAGTTACGATTGGTCAATTTCAGGTGACACGGTCTGTCATGATCGGTGTCCAGATACAATCATAATACGTTCCGATACGATTGCCCCGATTGAGTCCACGATTTGGTCTCGGTGTGACACGATAATCCCGATCGGGGTCGTCGATTTGGGATGAACTGGCACGTGCAGATACGTCCGGATACCTTCCGATACGTTCATCACGAACCGATGCGTTCTGTTGCGTTCTGTTGCGATAGGATACGATTCTGGCCGCGATGGATATCGAGAGTGATGACGATTCGAGCTACTGGACCCCGACGGATATGTATACAGCCCGACTGACCATGGACTTTAAAATGTACCTCATAGAAACGACTGTTCACGCCTCTGTACTACATGTCCTTTGAAATCATTGTAGAAAATGGAGCATTTGTTCATAATGAGCAAATCCTCCATTTTCAACAATGTTTTCAAAACCATTCAAAATGAGCAATTTGGTTTCCATTATATATTCATCATTTTCATAAGATGCTTTCATTGGGAATAAGTCCAAAAATAGAGGATGAACCCTTTCCTTTACAAACTATTTTTAGATTAATCCACAAGGAAAGAATATGATGAAAAATATGAAAATGTAGACAAAAGAAAATTGCATTTTTGAATTGTATTTAAATCATCGTATGAAATAAAGCATTTCTTCGTTACGAATGATCCCGATCGCCACGATTCGGAAGCACGATTAGATGCAATGTGTCGCGCTTTGTTACGATCCTATACGGTTTGATGCGATGATCACGATTGACAACTAATCGTGTTAATCGTAGAAGATTTTTCAACCGTCAAACACTTCCCTACGATTATCACGATTGCCACGACCGACCTCAAGATCTGATAAGATCTGATAGGATCACCAGGATTACTCCACGATTAAGACCGCGATTTCAATAGTGATAGTGGGAACGTAGCATAAAGATAAGTATTGTGTGGAGTAAAATCAAAATCCAAAAAAGCATGTGGAAGATACAGCCCGGATACGGACGGACAGACAGATGGAAGGACGACAGGACTGACGAAATCGAGCAATAATATTTTCAATACCATAACATAATATTTACCATACATTTTTCGTGCAAGGTCTGACTTATTAATTACAATTATGATTAGTGAATGAAGAAGACACATGCAGTGTCTCATTTGTTTGCTTTTTTCGCTGTATATCGGCATTTTAAATCATGGATTTGAATTTCTTACAGATTTTTCATGGACTTAAATAGCTGTCACATCTAACCGAAATATTTTGCCGGAGCCTAACCGGAGCACAACTTTGGTGATTTTCAGGGATCGGTTCTAGCAGCGCAACGGTATTAAACCGGTCAAAGCGGTAGTACATCGCCGGACACCGGCATAACATCGGCAGACAGTTTAGCCTAGACAAGCGACGGTATAAAGTTTTGAACATGCAAACAAATTTCCACCGATGCGCTACCGGAGCGAACAAGGGAACTACAAAGGAAGTACTATGGCTTCGTTAATGTCGGTAGATTATAAGTAGCGCCTCAAAATTGATCTGCGGCTCTCCGGTGGCCCATAAAGTGTACCGTACTTGTACAAATGTGATACCTTATACCTACCGATAGACACACGATGTCATACAGATCGTAGTGATGTGATACCGCACAACTATCGTAGTACAACCGTGCCGCTACCGTTGGGCATTTTAGCACGGTGCGACGGTAAAACAATGGCAGAACAACGGTACTTCATCCGTTTTGCTTCAGCTTCTTTTCGAAGGAGCCCCGCCTATTGTCTTACCGTTGTAATTGTAAGCTCCGGTTTAAACCCGGCATGGTAAACGGTAATGTGGGACAAACCCTAACCGAACAACTCAATTACTGCGTACTACCGTTTTTGTTAGAATTTCCTATTTAATAATCCGAGTAACTATTCAGAATGCCCGAAACGATATACCCTCGATATTTTGAAGTACCTTGATTAGAAAGACATAATACCTGAGTAACTAAAGTAAGGCAACTTGTATTCCAGTATCAATTTGGCTATGTTTGGTTGTCACAGAAAAAAAGGGAATATTTATTGTCTATATTCTACAATTCAAACAAGGACTAAACTTCTACATGATACATCTTTGGAACAAACAATGTGTTAACTCCCCACCATTGTGAATCGTACAGATATTTTAATGTTATTATCACAAACTTAAGTAGAAGTACGTTGACACACTAGCTAATAAAGAATAAACAGAAACCGTCATTTCTTTTGAGACACTTAGTGTAAAATAAAACTGATCTAATATTTTGTCTTTGTCTTGTTGTTTGTAATAAATTTAAACGAACTAGAGACAACTTCCTTATAATGTGTTTGCCGGAATTATTAATTTACAAGTGCTACTGATAAAACCATATGAAATCCTGCCTTTTATTGCTGCATTATTTAGAGAATGTGACTTTAGTTATATGAATTGAATTATGTATGTACTCTGTGGCTCTATTGGCGAGTAGGATTTATAGAGTGTATGTGCATCTTATATAACATTGTTCTTTGTTGTTATCTATACACGCTTATGACGTACATGATCATACAGGGAGATATTGAGACATCTGATATGTTTCTAAACTGTATGCATGTGTTTAGCTGCATACACATATAATAATCAGTGGTTTGCATTAAGAAATGGCATACAAGAACTTCATGATTATGATCTACATCTTATTTGCCTATCATTCGGAGAATTCATGTAGTACATAAATGCATATAGAAGAATGTGAGCTGTAAGAGTATAATAAGTAGATCCAGCCCAAATGACTTTGTTTAGTCCTGTGCTTTAGGTCTAATTTTGTGCATATAACCGAAAAACCTTTCCATTAACGATAAAATAAAAAGGGTTAATAAGATAATTTTGTAATTTTTGTGCGACACAAATTAAGTCCATGTATTTTGTATATTTTCTGTGATTTGAGCCGTTTACCGGTATTTTCAAATCATTTGTTTGACTTTTTGAATCTTGAAATCGGGTTACAGCTTAAAACCTTCGTAATAAACGCAGTGAACGAGACGATTCCTTTCAGTATGAATGAAGGCTCTGTACCGACCGACATATAAAACTGCTCTTACATGTACCTCAAACTCTGCAATCAATATAGAGTTGAAACTTTGTTTTAGCCTAAACAGATGTGTGCCTTTTGATTGCTGTAGCTGTAGGAGCTGTTTAAGGAAGCCATTAGGAGTGCTTCACAGTCTCAATTGTCTTTAAAGAAATAAGAAACATCAAAAGAAAATTAAGATCAAAGGACACCTCTCGGTTAAATATGAAATAATTCTATTCAATATGTTTGCCCTTGAGTTCAAAATAATTGCGTTTTCTATGGTCATTACTGGATCAAACGAGATACAGCAAACATCAGATAACGATCGTATTAGCAAAAGTTTCGATTTGCACACAGCGAAGTACAGTTAAAGAATTGAAGATTAATTAGACTGTTCATTACATTATAGTTAGGCTTTTGTTGTGTTGGAGTTGGTTGAACTATTTTTTTTTATAAATTCGTATTACTCGAGGTTCGATTAAAACTTGAATTTCGGGTGTTTAAACTTATAAAAAGAAATATAACGATACCATGAAAACGAGATTTTATAAGTGTGTCTGATTTCAAAACCATCTGAACATTCTCATACACGGACTCAAAATCCCGGACAACTCCTGCGATTAGAAAAATCGCGCGAACGCCGGCTAGTATGTGAGGGCCCCTCCACAATGCCTCAGACGCTCGAATAAGCTCATTCCACCCACAGACCATCATCGCGCTTTTAATTCTTAATGGATTTAGGGGATTATAACGCCTACCATATAAAAAGAGATTTTAGTGCAAACAAAAGACGATTACGTAAAATGACAAGACGTATAGTCATTATATATATTTGCAATCCACATCCTTGTGCTGCACGTGTTTTTGCATTAAGTGTCGCCCATCCAGAGATATCTACACAGTTGATTGACACTTTTGACACTTGGTAGAGTGCACAGTGAACAAATTAGTTCAAAATATTATGTTAATTAGGTAGCGAATATTTGTGAAAACATTTACCATGCGTTGTTTTCCTTTCAGTATATGTTACAATCTTAAACACTCGCTGAATATCTGTCTCTATTAAAATAACATGTATAACACGCAAATGACCTGGCTACGGTAAAGATCCCATTTAATCATATACGGATGATCATGGTCGGTACATCACCTTTCCTCATGTCTATAAACTAGAAAAAATGATATAATCAACTAGATTTGACTTCTGTCCCACTCTCGAATGTAAATCGACCATAACTAGAGTATCATCAAGTTGACTATATATTCTTATATCAGCAGATAATAGTTCATAATAAATCAGATAAAAACAAGAAAACAAGAAAACGTTTTGACGCAAGCGTGAATGAAATCCGGCCGAAGGAATATACAGTCACAGGAAAGAAAACCTTTGGCGCAATCTTAATGGAAAACACAATAATTATTTTACAAACATATGGTAAAGAGAGGAAATATGCTAAATTTTCAAACACGTTTTACTTACGTTAGTGATTCATTACCTGATATGCTGTACTCAAAGCAGAAAAGTATATACTATATATAGTTTGTAACATATATTCTTTAAGGCTTAAGATTGCTGATTTTTATTGATTATGAAAATAAAAGAGAAATGAAACAAATGATAAAAGGAGCAAATGCTCCATTACTAAAATAGTTTTCCAAAATGAAACATCATAAATGTGTGAAAAAATGTGCCCCATTAGGTAATGAGTTAACATGAGAAAAAACTAATGAAATAAATGTACTTATTGTAAAAATGCTGAATTAAGTCAGTAATGCATAAAGAATAAAGTATTAAGCTATTATTTTTATGAAGGACACAAATATTTCGAATCAAAAATTATTTTATGTTTTGTTATTGAGTGATAAGAAACAGATAATATGAGAGTTGGAGTACTGAACTCAAGTGAACATGTGACATATCCATAAATGTTAAAAATAAAGATTCTTTATTTTTTAAATTCTAAATTAAGTTTTGATCACTAACTTACAGCAAAACGCGAATTGTGACAAGCAAGCAAGGTTCTAAACACAACAATACAGACACCTTATCTGTTTTTGTGATTACTTCTTTTAACTCTTTCCTCCTGAATAAAACAATGTATTGATCTAACAATGCAATTTTGACCAGTACATTATTTAGATAAAGATATTTTTTGTTTAAAATTTCTTGTGAAATTCCACAATTGCATATACATTTTTAAACAGTGCAGACCCAGATCAGTGGGCTCTTAGAGGAAA
>JAULCE010079878.1:0-12928 GCA_032359355.1 Macoma nasuta | reverse complement strand
CACTCATTAGAATCGTCTTTTCAAGACGATTCTAATGAGTGGTAACTCCATAGGGGTTGGTGAAGAAATGTAGCCTTTTTTTTCAAAAATGTTTCATTTTACGCTAGCTTATCTGGAGCCCTGTTTTTACCTGTTCATCTTCTCCTTGAGGCCTGGTGAACTTGTACAATTCCTGCAGCAAGCTGTACTGCTTTTCACCGTACATGTCCTTGAAGGGATTCATCGTCGAAAAGAAATCCAGATCGATGTCCAGAACATACGGTCTGGATTCCAGGTCCTTCTCCAACTCTCTCAATACACTGACACTAGGACTTATAAACTTATCTGCTACTTGGTCCATGTCAGTTTTTCCTTTCACATTATCTGCTTCTGCACCATTTGAATCATCTTCAGTTTTTAGTTTTTTGTTAGGATTTGCAGTTCTATGTAGATTATGAGTATCAGCATTGGCACACATTGATACAGTGTCTGAGTTAGCACTTTGATCACATTTTGTTTCTTCTTCAGCACAATCTGTTTTGTCTGTTACATGAATAACCAAGATTAAAGGGACTTGTTAGTTTTGCAAATACAGTGTAAACCAAGAACAGCCACCTTGTCATTTGACACAATACCTGGCTTGGCTTTCACTAAGCGTCTCAAGTTGAGATCATGCTCAAACTCAAAATTTCAACATTGGCTATCTCATTCAATTGTATTGCCACTGTACTAAATATTTAACTGCAAGTGAAAAACTGGCAGTCAAATTAGAGTGCAGATGCAATACAACTAAGGTCAATGTCTGAGATTGAAATTTTGAGTTCGAGCACGATCTCGACTTGAGATGTGTAGTAAAAGCCAAGCCAGGTCTACACTGCTTGACACTCCAGAGACGTAGTGTAGAGCCTTGTTCAGAAATCAAACTGGAAGTGGGCTGGCTGGTCTGGTTCTACACTGTTTGCAAAGTCAATAAGCCAGAGGGCCATAAACATGCATGGCCAAATGCTTAAATCTTGACCATTCATTAGAATCATCTTCAAAAGAAATGGTTACATTATAGGGCTTATTTAAGATCAAATTAAATTTAGTCAAAAATGTTTCATTTGGGCATGCCTGTTTTGAGCCCCGATAGGCACTTTTTCCTTGTAACCCATCACAAATTATTAGCTTCAATTACTTCATTCTAGGCTGTTTTACTTCTTACGATCTAGATCAGGCCTTGAATCCACCAAACTATTCTCAGACTCAAGCATGGCACCAAGCTTCTACCATTCTAGTAGAAGCTGGGAGTTATTTTTGAATCTCGGGTCGGAGAATAGGTTAGTGAAGATTTCAGACCTGGTGTTGCGTGTATTTTTGTGGAATTCTCAGCGCCCTCCTGTGACAACATGTCAGTCTTCCAGTCTCTGGGACACAGGGTGATGCTCGTGAATTTCAGCCTCTTTTTGTTCTCCAGCTGATGTTCTGGGACGTACAGAGTCTCGCTGAGAAAATAGCTCTCCGTGCAGGTAGTCCTGAAACAGCCAAACATTCGTTCCAATAATCCCTTTACTCCATATTGATGGCTTTGTGCAAAACTATTGTAACTCCGTCACAAATGTGAAGGAGTTATAATAGTTTTCCACCAAGCCATTGATATGCTTTGTTTAGACAAGGAAAGAACCTAATGAAAAGGGTAGAAAATCTAAAGGGAAGGAAAATTTAAATTTTGAATGGCTTTGAAAACAATGTCGAAAAATGGAGCATTTGCTCATAATGAGCAAACGCTCCATTTTTCCACAATGTTTTCAATACTCATGTACTACAGAGGTATGGAAAGGTATTTATATGAATTAAAGGCTTAAATGACGCCAAATTCAATTTTTCGAACTTGAGCTGCAAATTTTCCAACAAAACCTATGCAAATGGTTTTTTTATCCACATGTTGATGTGGCCTCGTCTGTGATCTAATGTTTTGACATTCAGACGCTTTTCTGAACAAGAGGACACTTGGTCAAAGATGGTCAAATCGCTTACCTGAGTAGAGGGTTTCAAATGGAAATTTCAAATCAATATATTGAAATCAGACTGTGTAGCTATGGTCTAGGCTTCAGCTATCCTTACATGTATATTTTCACAAACAGTGAAGACCAAGATCAGACAGCTCCAAGAGGAGCTGTCTGATCAGGGTCTGCACTGTTTGCATACATTTATTATTGTCCATGCAAAAAGAAACCTTATATCTTAAACCAGTGTATAAACCAATATTCCCATATGGTAGGTCAGCAACAGTGAACTAATAAGCTCACAAACACTCTACCTCAAGGCACAGTCACACATAGGCTTACAAACTGTTAAAGATGGCCTACGACCACAAGGTGGCAGGCCATCTTTAACAGGTCGTGCCATAGTCACAGGTAATCTTGGCTAATTGCAGGTAGTTTTGGCCAGTCTTTATTTAAGTTGGAATATTGAGGCAATCGTCACAATCGTGTCTGACTGAAGATATCTCCATGTTGCAGATGACGGCAAGTGATCACAGCCCCATGTGTGACTGGGCCTATATAAAACCCTGAATAAAACTTGCTCACCTGATTGTCCCGTTCTTTTGACACTTGCCCACGTAGAACTCAGTCACCCTGTCCTGTATCTGGCCACACCACGGGGGCTTGATCCACACAATGTGTGAGATGTGGCCAGCATAAACAGCCGGCAGGATCCAGTTCTCAATGCTTAGACTCCTGAAATGCAAGCACGTCATGCAATGGGATAGGGACCCAAGGTTATTTTTTGCTGTCATATCATATAGTTGTGATTCCATATTGTTAGAAACACCAAAAGGTTGATTTTTACTCTTAACCTGCTGTTCATAACTAATTATTTTTTGCAGTACCTCAGCATCTAATTGGAATCCAAGCTGTATTAATACCCAGACACTTCGGTAGTTTCAGCAAATTTCAAGTAAATGAATTAAATGAAGGAGACAATTTAAACAGAAGACAATTTTAAGGGCTAGTTAAGGATCAACCCTTTACATGATATAGTAGCAAATATTTTTTGAAAACATTGTGGGAAATGGGGCATTTGCTCATGATGAGCAAATATACTCCACTTTCCACATGTTTTCATAATTAATTGAAATATGTGATTTCCTTTCTTGTAGATATTCTTCCTTTTCAACAAACACTTTCATTGTGGGCGAGTCTAAAATTGGGGTAATTGGGTAACCTTTTACTCCAAACAAGTGCCCTTTGGTGCCTCTGTGGCAGATGTTTTTTTGAAAACATTGTAGGAAATGGAGCATTTGCTCATGATGAGCAAATGCTCCATTTCCTATAATGTTTTAAAAGCATTTCAAAAATGAAAGTTTCCTTTTGCCTAGAACTCCTTCCTTTTCATCAGATTTTTTCCTTGTCACTAACACTAAATTTAGCATGTTAGGTAAGGCATCTGCCCAGACTAGCCTTACTCAAACAGCTGGTTTTTGTTGTACACCAGGTCAGCGGGCATGGTGACGGGAATCAGCATGTCGGGGTGGGAGTCCAGATGGAGCAGTGTCAGCCCAGCCAGCGGAAGATACTTTGACCCAATACTCCTGTAGACGTGAGGCAGTGCCTGAAAGCAAGTGAAATATCCAGATAAGAGAGCTGAATCAATAAAAAAAGAAAAACTTTTAAAATTCCTCTACCAATCAATATGCTATGACGATTCATTAGTCGTCTTGAAAAGATGATTCTAATGAATGATCACACCATAGGGATTAGTCAAGAAATATTTTAATTAGAATTTTGGATACACTCCTTATCTGTGGCCCTGATATGTGTTTAGTATGGAGGTGTCAAAAGGGGTATCTGCATGCATGGGATAAATTTAATTGAAAAAATAAATAAAACAGGCTTAGCCTCAGACCAGCGGCTGCTGCTATAATGCACATCTAGGATTCAACAACAGGAGGGACTCTTATGGTCAAATTGGAATATATTCCTTCTTTGTATATGTAAAGTCCCCCCTCTTAGGACAAAATTAAGGTAAAAAAATATTCAATATAGTGGAGCAGAATGAGCCTGATCCTCCCTCCTAGAAAATACACAGGAATAGTGAAAGTCTTTCTTAACCGTTTGCAAACACCTTTTTTTCAGAAAATTACTTTTCTTTAAAAAACGAAGAAGCAAATGTATGTGTAACAGGACGAGAGTGGTTCTCCGCAATTCCTGCGCCGGGAGTGTTACTCTCCCTCAGTTCGTACGCTGGATATGGCTTCGATACTCAGGGAATAAGTGACAACTACAACTCTTTACAATTTTAGACTTTTATTTAGTCATTAAATCCTATTAATGACGCAGTGCTTCTGTCATTGTGCGATTACCGACGCCGGGTAGCCGAAGTACAGACACCGTCCGTTGCTCAATTATCGCCGCCAGCGCACACACACACGGTACAGCTAAACAGCCGTTGTGAGCTATGACTTGGCACTACGTGATGAAAGGTGAACGTACATGAGAAGAGTCCAAGAGAGAGAGAGAGACCGAACATGTACAAAATCTCACAATATATAGGAGAAAATCGCGGGCAATCCCGTGCCATGCGTCATGTGACTAACCGCGACTGTGTCACCATACAATTATCCAAATGAGAAGGTATACTATCTCTCGTGAAATCTTCACTCATAAATAACCATTCTATTCAATTCAAATATGCATGCTACAACCCATTCCATTGGATGTCGCCTCCGACGCAATGCGACAAAACAGTCACAAAGGATAGTGTGAAACACTACATATATGGTTATTTAATTTAGACAACTAGCAAAGGATAGTACTTTAACTCAAAACTGCCACAATAGTGTCATGGGTGCAAATTATTTAGTATAATGCAATCGATAAATGTCCTGTAATCTGATTGGTCAATGAAACAAAATTTGCGACGGTTTAATATTGTATAGTTAATCGCAAATGCAGCTGGCGTATCACCGTATGTGTATTCCTGCACATGTTTTAATGAACAAACGATAGTTTCGGCATACTTTTGGATTGAATAACAAAAATGATTACATTTTAACAGTATCAAACCCTTAATCGGCCGCTTTGCCGCATTCACTTATTATCAGACCGCAATCAGCAGCCTTTTTGGCTGTGCCTGTGTAAACAGGAAAAAAGGGGCGGCACGATTTACCCAAATCTACCCAAATCTACCAAATTCCTGGTATATCTCGGTTACCAGGGGTCAAACCTACCCAAATCTAGCTATAATTCGAAAGCATATATCAAATGTACCCTATATGTATAACAAAAAAAATAATATTTTTAAAAATTGTGACTTTAATAGCCCATTTTTTAAACCAAAATTCATGCCACAATATAGGCTTACCAAAAATCAGGTGTATTTCCTTTATTATGGGTCAAACATACCCAAATCTAGTTAAATATCGCAAATATTGAATATTCATTTACACATAGCTAGATTTACGATTATATTTGCCACATTTAACTAGATTTGGGTAATTTGACCCGTTATAAAGGAAATTCACCTTGCTTTGTGCCTATATAGCGGCCAAAATTTCATTCTAAAACATAGGCCATTAAAGTCCAATTTTTCAAAATATTATAAAACAAATTATAGATGTGGGGAATGTTTGATATATATGCTTTCGAAATATAACTAGATTTGGGTAGGTTTGACCTCTGATAACTGATAACCGAGATATACCATGATTTGGGTAGAAATAAATCGTGATGCCGGGAAAAATGTTCCGGTTACAAACGCTACAATTTTAGGATGATTTAAGCTATTAAATAAAACTTTTCACTGAATTTTGTTCTTCTGATTTGTTCATAGTGTATTTTATGTTATTGCAATGTAGTATTTCGAATGTGTAAAGCGTGTAAAAGCCCGAGTACGCTTAAACGAACGACATAGCGTTGACACTTTTGGTTCGGTTGAAATATGTGAGCAGGGGTAAACTTGTGACATATTTTAAACTTATGTGGTTGTCAGTGCGGTTTTCTTGAACTTGGTATTATATGAATCGCATGTATACCTCAACAAAAAACCAGTTATGACGACACAACTGGCTCGAGTACTTGCACGCAATAAGAATACGAACACTTATAATTTGAGAATCGAGAGCCTAACCACACGGTAAAACTTTGTGTGGGATAAAGGGGTCCGTTTTAAAAAAGAGTAACCGACCCAACACCAAATTTAAAGACTTATTGCATTATAATAGGGTTCACCCGTCTGTCATTTTAACATTTTCGATGTATATCTTGTTTTCAACTGTCTTAAATCATTTTAATGAATCCGCCTTTAACATCGGCGTTAAAATAATTTGCGACCGTTAAAAACCAGATACTCGTCGGAAATGTTCAAATAACAGTATGGTTAACCCTATAATCTTGATCATTTTTTGGGGTTTAAATATATGAAAAACCAAAGCTGGTACTTCAATCTCTTGGCCAGAACTTAATTTATGCAGCATACTGCTCAAACATGATAAATCCTTGCTCAGAATAAACTTTCGAGAGTATTTTATGTGTAACTGGTATTAAAAGAGTTAAATATTGAGACCAAGAAACATTTATACTAGATCTAAAGCCTTTAACCCATTCAGCCCTGGTGATGCTAGTAGGCGTCTCGGCAACAGATGACGTTTGAAAATATTGGGACAAAGTAACAATATTTCAAACGTTTTTCCCTCTTGCTACAACAGTATACTGGTAGTTTTACATCTAGAAATGTTTAATGTCGTCTGCTGCAAAAGTGTTCTAGGGCTGAATTGGTAACTAAGGCTTTAAAGTTTAAATAAGCATACTTTTCAAAAAAAGCATGTAGTTAATATTTTATCTGTCTGTTAATTCATACACAAATTCATACATTTAAAATTTCAGAGTTGTATGAGAAAGCTAGAACCAAACTGAAGTAGGCTGAGATGGAGTCTGACCTCCAGACAGATAATGAGGTTGATGCTAGAGAGAATGGCAGGCCTGTCCGTTACAAAAGGAAAGTGTGTGATGAATTTTATTGTTCATAGAAATAAAGAAACACCGAGATCATTCATGTGTGCATAGGCAAACATATTTTGATAATAGAGTAATTGTTAGAATTAAAAGAAAAAATATAATCATTGATGTACATGTGTTTAATAGAGACTCTTACATGATTGGTCATGGTATATAGGGAATAAAACCTCCTCTCGTCCGCTCGTCCGCTCGTATTTACGAGTAGAATTTGGTCAGAACGAGTAAAATATTCCACACCAGTCGTCCTGCCTCATTAAGCGAGTTAGGAATAGCAAGAAGGAGAAAGAATCGGCTTTATCGAACCCGCTCTACCACTACGCTATTGAGGTGGTTAAAGCTTGCTGTCTTATGGACAACTCTTGTTGTGACATGGGTTTAAGTTGATGCTTTCTTTCATAGGGCTACCACAAGATACAGCAGCTCAAATGGAGAGGAATCTGCTCCAGTTAAGAAGAGACCATCGACATCCAATGTGATTCTTACAGAGCCGTTAAGCACAACTGGCAGTCAAGCGGCACTGATACCACCTTTGCCTACACCACCGGCTCGCCTTGTCATACAAGCTGTTAAAACTTCTCAAAGCAGCCAGGATTCTTCACCCCAAGCCCCAATGTGTACACTCCAGTCACCCAAGTATTTAAGATATACACCACTGGGTCGCCTCATCACACCAGCTGAAAAAACTTCACAAAGCAGCCAGAATTCTTCAGCCGGATATTCCACACCCGCCTCATCCACGTCTTTTACACCACTGGGTCGCCTCATAACACCAGCTAAAAAAACTTCACAAAGCAGTCAGAATTCTTCAGCCGGAGATTCAACACCCGCCTCATTCAAGTCTTTTACACCACTAGGTCGCCTCATAACACCAGCTAAAAAAACTTCACAAAGCAGTCAGAATTCTTCAGCCGGAGATTCAACACCCCCCTCATCCAAGTCTTTTACACCACTAGGTCGCCTCCTCATACCAGCTAAAAAAACTCAAAGCAGCCAGAATTCTTCATTCCGAACTCCAACACCTTCTCATACAAGTCTCCTACAGGAACAATCAGAGGTTTGTAATTGTAATCTCTCAAATCAATGTTTAAAATCTTTGATGTCGAAAGAAATTAGAATTTGATATATTGAATATATATTGCATCAACCAACATGCAGGATGTATGTCATCACAAGTTCTACATACAAATATGAATTCTGATATTTATGAGGAAAATTTAGTTATCTGCTGTTTGTGTCTGAAGCAGACAGTGTAACCTGGCTCAAACATAGTATAAGAAATACATCAGCTAGTTTTTCACATTATTATGCATAATTAACAATTATTATTTTACCTCAGTTTAACCTATACAATCCCTGTAGTCAAATGGGTAACATTCATTCATATCAGTCCTCCAGGGTTTTGAAAATAAATATCACCTTTTGCCCAACACCCTGAGTTACTGGGTGTTCTATGTTAATAAGCAAGCATTTTATGAATCTGTTTGGAGGGCGCGGCCTCAACGTACTGCAGTGTGGCCGTGCTTTAGCTGATCTTAGTAACTAAGCTTTGGGAAAAACTTAGCCGAGCATGTATTTGCTTCAGATTGAAACATCTTAGGACAGTTTCAATCAAAGACACGTTATTTTCAAGATAAGCAGTAGATTCTCATCCTTAACGGACCAACAACTGATCAACCCTTCAAGAGAAGGGAATGGCTATTGGCACAGCGGCCATGCGAATAAGTATCCTTATTCCCATGGCCACTGTGTGAATAGCCTCGGTCTAAAAAGTAAAAGTAATCTCTACCTACGCCTCAGGTGTTATTACTTTTCTCTGGCTGACAATATCCCATAACGGACCAACAACTGATCAACCCCTCAAGAGAAGGGAATGGCTATTGGCACAGCGGCCATGCAAATAAGTATCCTCATTCCCATGGCCACTGTGTGAATAGCCTCGGTCTAAAAAGTAAAAGTACCCTCTGCTTACGCCTCAGGTGTTATTACTTTTCTCTGGCTGACAATATCCCATAACACTCTAGAAAGCATGTGTTATTTTTTATACTAGTACATACATCAGCCTGTATGTTAGAAACTTTACTTTGGTCTTTTTTGCAGCCAAGGACATTCAATTGTTCACCTTAATTGAAAGTATCAGAGAAGAGCAGCGTCACCAGAACCAGATGCTCACAACACTCCTTACTAGACTTGGGGAAGGGGTGGTGGATGAGGAGATGCCAGATGAAATTCACTTTCCCTTAAAAACGGCGGAGGAGATGGCCTCCTTGCAGGAGAAGCTTAAAAACACCAATTTAGAAAAGCTCATTGTAAGTGTTTTGGAAGTAATTTGATTCCTTAACCCTTTACCTGATGTGTACTTGTTTTAGATTACTGCACAATGTTCTATTTAAGATAGAGAGAGAATAATCTCAAAGCATAGTAATAATTGATTGTTGAGGTCAGAAAACATTTTATGACATGAAATATAATATGTGTTCCTAAGGAGCAAACGCTTCATGTTTTACAATGTTTTTACTGTCTTACTTTATGGGTTCTCGGAAATAAGTGACATGAAATAAGTGAAATAAAAAGTTTTGACAGTATAATAGTATTATCAAATCCAAAACCTTAAATGAACTGATTTGACTTTATTTGCAAACAGCTTGAATCCAGCTCAGATGCCAAGTAACTCTGTGTCTGAGCTGAGACTCAAGGCTTTTGCAACTAGGACCCTGGATTTTTCAAAATTATCCAAATCAGGAATTTAAGAGTAACATGTTGAGATGAAGGCATTAGTTATGTAGATTTTAGTTTATATGAGTTGTAAATCTAGTCATGCTAATAAGTGGATATGAGCGCTGCTGTGGAATTTCCAACCTTAAGAAAATCAAACAGAAAATCAAACAGTGTAGATCTATACTTGATGTCATGTTAGAAATAGTGCTATGCAGAAACTAGTCATAACAGTAGAGAACAAAATAATTATGACTTTTGGCCAGTTTCAAACAATGTAGACCAAAATCAGATGCCACATCAGATCTTGTTGCATTAAGCAGACTCCTGTCTATAGCACTCACTACAGCCCATTTTAGTGACCATTATAGACAGGTTTAACTGTATGCTAGGCTATGTGAGATTTAGAAATTCATTATGTACATGTACATTAAAAGATTTTTGCGACTTTGAATGAAAATTGGAAAATGAGAATGTTGTTAGTAGTTTTTGACAATAATTTTTTCCCATTTGAAAAGAGAAAGTTGTAAGTTTTAACCACCTATAGATGTGATGGAAATCCCTGGAGGAAACTGTATTGAATAAAATATTTCTCTATTGAGTTTTAGATCCAAATAATCACCGGAGTGAAATCACAAACCTTCTGAAAGATATCTGGGAGACTTCCTTGCATTTAACCCTTCGCTGCTACGAGGACTTTTATACGCTGTGGGAAAACGTGTGATCGAAGAATAGATTTTGAAGCTATTTCAAAAAGCTTGGTCTTTGATCAGACGCCAAATTACTCGGCGTCTGATTCAACCACAATCTGTTTGACAACCTATTAAAGTTTGTTTTCGGATTAAGAGCTGCACATAGTGGAACAACCAACTATCCGCATGCCCCTTAGTTATTGAGTTGCATAACAGCTAGGGGCCCGGCCCCGCTCGAGTCGAGATCGTGCTCAAACTCAAACTTTCAACATTGGATATCTAGTTCAATTTTATTGCCACTGCACTAAAAAAATTTTTGCCAGTGAAACGTTCCATTTTTCACATTCACAGGCAGACAAAATTATAGTGCAGTAGCAATAAAATTGAGGTCAATATTTGATATTGAAATTTTGAGCAGGATCTCGACTCGAATGGCTTTGTGAAAGCCAGGCCCGGTGCTAAATGCCCATAGCGGGCTTCTGTATTATATATAGTGGACCGACAACGGCCCGACCACGGCCCGATATGTTCTGTCAGTTGTCGGACCCATCGGTTGCCGAGTTGCATATCCGCCAGGGGCCCACTGTCAAATGCCCATAGCGGGCCGCTGTTAAAAAGATAGCGGGCCTACAGCGGCCCAATGTTGCTGTGCTGACTGGGTAAGTATTACAGTTTACATGTGCTACTAGTAAATAAGACCGGAAAGATCTTAAGTACCTTTTGTAACTGTAAACCCGGCAGTTCTGGAGTCTATAGTCATGTCGGTGGACTGCTGCTTGTACTGGTGAAGAGACAGAGTGCCTGTACATCACATGAATGTACTTGGTTACTACCTCTCATTTCGAAACCTGTAAGCCCAAAACGTTGATAATACATCAAATGTGTAAATAAGATGTCTGGAAGTGAACAACCTGTGAAACCATACCCCGATATATACCAGGCAGGGCCATCCAAGGAACCAGACTCATTTTTTCATCAAGTAATGAGCGGACTTGCCGTAGCAAATCCCAAGTCTGTGTTATACCAGACCTTAAATCCAAATGTAGTGAACATTGCAGACATACTTTGGAAATATGATGCACATTTCGGCAATATCTGCAAGAAAAGAACAGAGACGGCACCAGATAATCTTCTGAAACAGTTGGGTGGATATTTAAGCTTCCCGGACACCAAACCTCTGCGCTATGGTAGGAAGAAGGAAACACGACAACCCGCAGAGATTATCTTCAGCACCATCGAAGACCACAGGCCTGCAAGTTGCAAGTGAATTACCTTTTCTCGGTGCAAGTACTGATGGTACTGTAAAGTGTGAAAAATGTGGTACGGGAGCACTTGAAATAAAATGCCCGTACAGTTTCAGATGGCTGCCATCAAAGTCGCACTGGAAAGTAAGGATGGCAATTCATACGACAAGCTAACGCTTCAGGTTGTTGCCACAGACGAAATACTAAGGTACACAAACAAGGATGGACAACAGAGGTCATCACAGGCATGTGCTACCAGTGATGGCACAGATGTGGTGAAAGTAGTCTGCTTGACGCATCAAAATGTCCAACCATGAAGATAACTACATTATGTGATTGTCAGCTGACAATTAAACAACTGTTATTTTGACTTTGCAGATAATAAAGGTAGACTTTATTGCAATACTCATAGTGGGGCTCCATAAACAAACTACTTAAACTTTCAACCATTTTCGGTTAAACCTTTGTTAACATATTTCACCATATACATTTTATATAATAGCAATATTTATACCCATTCTTGGTAAGAGGTGCATGTTAAAGTGAAACATTGGAAATCATATCGCTGCATATTTCAACGGCAGTCACTATATGATGTCAACTTACAGAGTTATTGCCCTTTTTGTAATGTTTTAGTAAATATGTTTGTCAACAGCATAAGTACATAAGAATAACTATACAACAGATTTAAACCATAATTGGTATATAAGAACATCTTGATGATTGAAGTGCATTGCACAAGAGGGGTCACTCTTTAAAATCTTAAGAACCATTGCCTTTTTCGAATTTTTATAAAATATGTTTGTCCAGAGCATAGCTCTTATTCTGAACAACAGATTAAAACCAAATGTGCTAGGTTTATCTTGATAATACGAGTGCAAGGCATAAAACAGCAACTCTTTAATGTGAATATACAAAGTTATTGCCTTTGTATACACCACTTACTTGTAATAGGAGGATTGTGGGTAGTGGAACATGGCGGTTATTGTTTT
Source organism: Macoma nasuta (assembly GCA_032359355.1). Taxonomy (NCBI): domain Eukaryota; kingdom Metazoa; phylum Mollusca; class Bivalvia; order Cardiida; family Tellinidae; genus Macoma; species Macoma nasuta. The sequence continues at coordinate 311 of JAULCE010079878.1, read as the reverse complement.
CATCACAGCCGCTACACATCGAGTTTTTTTAAAATTTATAAGTCAAGCATCAACCATTTTACAGACCACATATCACCATGGCTAGCGGGTATCAAGGCAAGTACGCCCCTTTACTTGAGCAAAGGGATAGAAACGAGAGAAAGCGGAAAAATCGCAACACTAGCGACACGTCATCACCCCGCACCCCACCCACCGGTCTCTCGGGGTTCGAGTTTCCGCAGACCTCAAAGTGTCAATTCAAAACATTAGATATGAATGATAAATAGAACTGTTTTTTTGACAATATGACAAACCTTGATCCACTATATACG
>JAULCE010079767.1:0-12928 GCA_032359355.1 Macoma nasuta | reverse complement strand
CTGAATACATTTTGTTGCAAAAAGGTGAAGTCCCGGAGCAGACGCCGCCTTCTAAGGCGGCGTCTGATCTGGGACTTCACTTTTTTGCAATGTCGACTTGAGTCGCATATGGGGGTGAAAGGTATAATGCATGTCAGGCGTTCGTGTATGTACAGTAGGTATATTATTAAATCTAATTTTATTCGAACTGGGAATGGCGAAACTGCTAATTATGCATGCCGCAGTTCCAAGTAAAGCCTTCGAAATTTATTGCATTTCCCTTTGAGTAAGCCGTTTGGTTTACACATTTAGGATTGCAACCTGTTACTTTGAATCTGATATAAATTTATTACGATAGAAAAGATAGAGCTTGGCCCATGGGTCAGATCAGCAGACCTTGGCCATAATTTCGGCACCTTTAAAGCTAGCCCCCATCAAACTTGGCACACATGTTCACCATCACAAGGGCTAAATTGTGACCAAGGGCCATAACTCTGTTTTGCATGTTGACATCGAATATTTTCTTCGAATAGATTCCAAGCACTACTGTTAACTGTTTTGCAATCAGATCACACAATTAGTGGGACGTGATCGAAGATTCAAACTGATTAGGTCAAAACACCAGGAGGAAATAATTTCTTTTTTTAATTTAAACCTTTCTTTCAAAGAAGCGCCTTTAAGCTCCTCATTGAAAACTTTCTAGGAAATGAAGCATTTGCTCGTAACGAGCACATGCTCCATTTCCTACAATGATTTAAATTCAATTCATATATGGAATTTATCTTTTGCCTTGATTTTCAAAGGTTTCATCAGATTATTTTCTCGTGGATTGGTCTAAAAAAGGCTGGTAGAGAAAGGAATTGAGGCATTGGAATGATCCGTCTTAAAAAGTTTATTTAAATATAGTGTTACTACTCATAAAACCAAGGTAACAGTTGGTGTATTATTATTGTTGAGTAATAAAATGTATACATACTTAGTTTAGCCCTTATTATGTTAACCGCGACTCGTTCTCGTGGTGGATAATTTTCTGATCAGACGTCGAGTAACTCAGCGTCCTACAAGGTTTCACGCTGTTTGACATCCAGACTATAAGTTCACCAAATTTGAAGCAAATCGGACAAGGTTTGAAATTGGATACAGACGAGAGTTTGGGCAGACGGAAATTGTTCTTAGCACGATAAGAGTTAAACAACCGAGCTGTTTACATTTACCGTGCATTAACAATTAGCGGCGAAAACAAATCGCAGCAAACAAGATAATAGACCCACAGTATGTTAGCCATGGTCAAGAAACAAAATCTAGCGGCTGGTTCTGCTTGAACTTAATTGCTTGCTCAAGCTGAGAATTTGCTCAAGATTGTTACTTGAATTTTAGACTTCGACCTGAATTTTATTGACATCGCGATCAAATTTGGACAGCCAATGAATAATTGATTTGTTTCTCTTACAATCAAATTTCTAGTGAAGTGGCAATACAATTATGGGAAATATACGGAGTTGTATTTTCGAGTTTGAGCAAAACTTCTCAGTATGAGTTTACATATGGTACAATTTGACTGTGAAAGCAGGGATGCCATACAATTGTAACTTTGTTTATTATAAAATCAGTTCTATACTAGCTACAAACAGCACCAGGAAGCCAATGATACTTGTATGTAAGCCTACTGCCAGGACAAAGTGTATCTGGGACCGTATTCATAAAGCTCCAAAGGAAAATCTCAAACTTAAGTGAAAATTTCAAATGCATATTTCCTATTAATTTTCAATTATACTTCAATGAAACTTTGCATGCTTATGAAAAACTACGTGTGCCTGGCTGATGTCTGACCACATGTCAATTATTTTAATGAATTTTTAGTCACACCTGGATAATATTTTATGAGAACTGTTGCAGAAGTAAGGAACATATTTCAAAGTAGCTTCTGATCATATTGCTCTTATGATCCATCTGATCAGGATATAGACGGTTCGCATCTTTCCACATCTTAATTGGTTACTGATCTACTCACCGAATATTTTGTCAGCTACAAAACTAGTTCAAACTTTTATTTCAAAAGCTGATAACGTTCACGTACTTGTGTATGGTGACATATATGCCCACTGGGCCGGGGGGTGCTCAATATCTAGTGTTATGTTACATGTACTGTGTAAAATCTTTCAATACACATGTCACAATAATAAAATATTTACTTACTTTTTTATTTCAATAGAAATTCAAAATGTATGTGTCTTATCTAGCACTCAAATAAACGTTGCATAAATTTTAATCAAATCATTTCTAAACTTTATGTGAGAGAAGAATGGTTATCGGTTATTATTTATTATTTATATTTCAACACATATCACACTAAGTGAGGTAGCATTATTGTCCTACTTTTTTCATAAAGGTAATATCACATAATAGTTATCTCCCTTTATTCATGTTTAAACCACTTTTGAGAAAAGTGACACACATTTCAGGCACTGTTCTGACGCCGACTCACTCGGTTTCTGATAAGGATTCATACTGCTTGTATATTATGTTTTTGGCCAGCAGCATACATACCGTATGTTTATGTTATGTTTAAATGCACATAGAACAGAATGAATATAATTTTAGGAAATAAAGATAATAAGCCAACAAACAATTTAATGAAAGATCACAACCTGGAACAACTTTTTATATTCAAAATCGGTATTACACACATAAATGAGCAGTAGATGAGAGGGTAAATCACTGTTTAAATATCCACCAGAGCACACCATATGACAACACTCAACAGCTAATCAAAGGCATAACCAATGAGTGTAACACAATGAAAACTGATGCAAAGATAAGGAGCACATTTTCAGTAGATATCAAAATATGCATCTTATATAGAGCTCAAATAAAAATAAAAAACAAGATTGTACAAAAAAGCATTTAGTTTAACATTGTATCAGATGTCTTAATGTTTTCCTTAAAACATTTGTATATGAATTAACCTAATTTTCTCAAAACATTTTCAGATGAAAGTAACTCAATAAACTAAATAATATTTGGGTAACACCAATATTAATTTTAATGTCCATCTTTATTAGCTTCGAATATAACAGGCATTTTAATTTTAAAGAAATGAAATTCATCCACTAAGGAATAACATAATCGACATTTTCTTTCGTTATATGGAATTGACGCTGGCTTGTGCCATCTTCCAGATTCAACCTCGACCCTGTAAGCTGACAGACAGAAACGACTCGGTGCAATTCTGACATCTTCAGGTTTGATTATCATATCAAAATAAGGCTGGTATCTAAAAATACAATAAATTATCTGCATGTTCTTTCCATTGAAAACTTTTCTAAATCATTATTTCACAGTTGTGTATAGTAATCTTGTATTATCTGTATAAAAGTGATAAAAATACTTCAACATTGCTAACACATTGATAACCGTACATGCTAAAACTCTTTTATTTTCTTATAAAGTTTTAATTGACTTGGCCCAAGACTTCTGTAAAGTTAAGAGAAAAAGTTAAGCCTGGATCAGACACCGATCAGCTCAGTGTCTTACCTAGATATAAGCTGTTGGCAACAATTATCTTAATCGAGAATAGATAAGGATTAAAATCCGTACGCCGTTTTTCCCAAAAAGCTGGTTTCAGTTTAAACATTTAGGTAGGTCAAAACACGAAATAAAACTAATGGCACTTATGGGGAAAAAACGAAATGGAACGAGAAAAATAGATATATGCTTCTAAGATTTCTTCGTTTACTTAATACCAAAACATAATGATAAATAAATACAAATGGGATGTTTTCCTAATGAAATTGGTGAACAAACGAGAGTCTAGGAGACATATATCAAACTTTCTCGTTCGGTTTCGTATTTTGTTTCCATTAGTTCAATTAGTTCCATTTCGTGGTTTAGACCTACCCAAATGTTAAACTAAAAAACAAGCTTGTGGGGAAGAAACACGCCGTTATTGTTGATCAACAGCATTATCGACGCCAATGTCGCTTACAAGCGTCGTTGCAAATAGTGCAAACCTAGATCCGACGCCGTCTAGAAAGGGCAGCGTTTGATTAGAGACGTTTCACATTTTGCAGCACAATTTAGTTTTGTCATAGTGGGTTCGAAAAATAGAATTGATTTATTATTCTTTCTCTTAACTCAGTTCATTTGGACGCAATAGACATTCTGCACAACTACTAGTTCGCATTTATTTTCTTTTTATATTATGAAAAAGGCGGACGTTCTAAGGAAACATTATAGACGAATGCTTTAACAAACAAACAAAAGTGAAGACCATTACCTCCGAAGTTAACAAATAACTCCGGTAAAACGCATATCTGTGATGGGCTTCTTTCTTCTACCATGTTCTTTCAAAAATGATTGTGGGCAGTTTCTAAATCCCCTAAATTGAACATTTTCTACAAATATGTCACTTACAGCGTTTCTTCTTAAAGAGTCCCCCGTACGCAAAAGCAATAATTAAACAACGTAGAGAAATTAACATATGTCCTACGTCTCTCCTTCGGTTTTCAAACAATCTTTTGAAGGATGCGTTAGCTACCGTGGATCATGGGACATAACCCACAAAATAGAAAGTCCTAAATTCGAGGAAAAAGAGGTTCTTTTTTAATAAAAGAGCAAAAAAGACGATGGGTTCATTATTATAAAATTGCGGCTCTCGTTACCGTTATATGATGTACGAATATAATTGTATGGAAGTGAAATATGGGGCTTTGGCAACTTTGATACGCTTACATTTGATAAATATATTTTTATTTTGAAAAAATAAACTCATTCAATTATGATTTATGATAAAGTATGAATGTCGACTTTTGTGAATTGATATCAACTTTAAGTCATCGCATATTAGTCTAGACTCATTAAAAATACATGTAAAAGTAGCTTTACGACTATATCTCTTAAAATAATAATATTATGATCTTCATTGCCAATATCGATAAAATTGCAATTGATTTACAACATAAAATCTGCATTATGTAACTTAAGGTACCCAGGTATTTGGTACAGTCATCAAACATCTAGCATGCTATTAATGCAATCGTCTAAGTCCATTTTTCACACGGAATCACAATCTTCATGTACATCAGGGGCATAGCTTGGAGAAGGGTAATATGTAGGCACCTTTTTCTAAGAGGAGGATGCCATGCTCCCATCCCCTTACCCCCACAACACCCACCTACTATAACTCCACCCCATCCCGAAGAGTATCTTTTAATCAACAGTTGGATTTTTTGGATAGTATGCATATTTCATGCAATACACTTTTTATGAAAACTTCGTAGAAAAAGGAAACTGTCTGTATACGTTCTTTATGCTCGACACAATAAATGCTCATGGTCAACACAATAAGTACATATGCTAAATAGACTTTGCACAAAGTAAAGACTTGAATATTGACATTTGATACCAATATATACGACACACATGCCCTGGCTACAGCTGTGATTTAACAAAGCTCTTCAATGTATTCCAGATTACAAAGTGAAAAGCGTTTATTATTTTGATTCGGCTTTGTAGATGCACTGATGGTCGAACTGTTCAAGTTTTATTTGCTATATTACGAATCTTCTGTATATCCCATTGAGTAATTCTATATTTCGCTTTCTTAGTAAAGGTTTTTGGTAGAATTGTTCCACTATTTGTTTATGAAATATAACATATCACTATTTTTTGACAAAATGTTTTAAGCTTTCGAGTGATGTCCCTGAGAAGATGCCACATTAGAATCACGTCTGATCTGGGATTGCAATGTTTGCAATTGTAATTTGAGTTGTATGGCAATAACAGTGTTAACTAATCTACATAAAATATACAATTATTTAAATACAAAAATAATTTTTAAAACTGCGCAAGGATTAAAACGAGCGCCGTTTCATAGATGAAAAACTAATATCTACTGTAATACAAATCTAAGGTTCCCACCATATATCATATGCTGAAACAAACGCTTGTTTGAAGTATTTGCATATCAGCTGCCGCCAAATAATGACAACGGTGTTATGCCATTCTATAAAGTATAGATCTATCCAAATATCGCGCTTCAGTGAATTGTTAACGTGTTAATGACTGCGTGACAGATGTTGTTAATTTCTATCGAATGTGGAGTTAATAAGTAGCTAACTAGTTCCTCCTATTTCACAATGAATTTAAGCATCTGAGATACCAATATAAATGTGAAACGAAATTAGCAAAAACAAATATTCAAAAGCACGATATTTTGTTTACACTGTTCTGTGTTTTGAAAAAACAGCTGACAAACTTCTCTTTGACCAGCTCCACTGAAAACGATCAATCGTAGTTTATCAAACAAATAAAGAGATTGAATTTCACTCTTATTGTGTCGCAGTGCCGTACAACCAAATTCACTCACTTATTTCTACTCTACGTTCAGTCCTGCTTTTTTACCCTTATCCATCTAATTGTGACAAAAATAGAATATTCAAACAACTTGGTTCCGAATCAGACACCAAGTAACTCGGCGTCTACTCCGGGCATAAGATGTTTGATACTCGGCCAAAATTCCCACTAAATAAGCTAAATAACCTTTCTAATGCTGCCAATCAGTGAAGAAGCATGGAGGTCCTTTAACACATTAGTTTATTGTGGATCAAAGGTAATGCAGAAAGCTCCATTCTGTATCATTTCCGATCTGCATTATTTAACGCTGTCCATACGAGCTATTTTAAATGGTCGCATCAGCGTGGTTTTACTGTAGTTTAACGGCGTTGAAAAGTGAAACAGGTGAGAATTTAAGCAGAAGAAACTTTTATTAGCAGGATAAGGGTTAATATTGAACATATCTGTATGTAGATCACCAAAGTCAACGTCAGATTTAAAATTGCGATGCAATTGTAGTTAATATTTACAACAATTCTGTGATCTAGCGGTGTGCCTTTGTAACACACCAACGGTTTACTTTATTTTATCCAATATGTTCTAGAGGCAATTGCGATCTTACAATTTGATTTTAAGTGCTTAAAAAAGAATACTTCATCACTAATATACATTTATTCATACTTCTCCAAACTCTTTATTGTTATTTCATATTTTCTTTGTTTTTAAAAAAACAAAATCAGTTTGAAAAAAGTGTATGCTCGTGCCTATGGTGCCTGTATGTAACTATGCCCTTGTACATCTAGAAACATGTCGCTGGCAAAATGTTCCAGCAAATGAACGACATTGCGTATAATTCAAAGGTATTTGGTGATGCATATCATTACATATTAATTTGTCCGAAATGTTCACAGGTACGAAGGAATATAATCAAACCAGTATTTACATAATGCCTAATATGCTGAAGAGTATTATTGGCAGACGTCAGAGGAATAATAACAATCGGACATAGTAGACATAGACCCATTTCTTCGCTTTTAACGCAGCAAATAGTGATGTGCATTACCATAACTTATATATTTAAAGGTCAAAAGTGATGTCCTATACAATTGCAAATAGTGTATAACCTGATCAGACGCCAGGTTGGGGGCATTGCGGCATGTATGTCTCTACGCTGTCTGAAATGTCCGTGTGCCCTTTTTTCTATGACGCCGGTCAAAAGTTTTCTTCTCTGAATAAAAGAAGTACTAAAACAACAAGGCATATTTTACAGCATCGCCACGAAGCAATTTTAAATTAAACTTAGAATAAATTTCAGTATACGATATATATGTATCGTAAGATTAAGTCATTTGTCAGAGTTTTTAATAACTACTCAGATTCTTTTGATTATGCAGTGGGCTTACGACAAGGGGAAATAATGTCACCAGTTACGTTTTCACTGTACTTAAAAGATCTCTAATTATTTTTGCAAGATAGCTTTTCATCGGGTTAGAGAATAGATGATATTATATTAATACTTTTACTTTTCGGGGATGATATTGGAATTCTAGGCGATTCTCCGGAAAAGTTACAAAACAGTTTAAATTTGATTGATACTTATTGTGATAAATGGAGTTAGGAAGTCAATGCTCAAAAGACAAAAGTTATGGTATTTAGGAAAAGAGGAAGAGTGTTGCCAAATGAGAGTTTTATTTATAAGGGCATTTCATTAGAAGTTGTTCATGATTTCAATCATATAGGAACTGTTTTTAATTATACAGGAACGTTTGCTCTTAACCAAGAGCACTTAGTTGGTAAGGCATTAAAAGCATTAAATGTTATTTTAATAAATTGTAAAAAACATAAATTAAAACCTAAGCTTGCTTGCCAACTGTTCGATGCTTTTGTGGGCTCTATTTAGGGGTATTCTTTTGAAATATGGGGTCATTGAAAGTCAAAAGATTTGGAAGGTATTCACCTGAAATTTTGTAAATCTATTCTGAATGTTAGAACTAGTACCTAAAAGGTTGTAGTCTACGGAGAGTTAAGTAGATATCCATTATATATTGCTAGATATATCAAAATTATCTTGCACATTTCCTTAAAGGTGCGTTTGAACATGGAATTTCGCTTTCTCATACAACTTAGTTCATTTTCTACAAAACTGCTGTAAGAATTCATATATATATATTGCAAATTTTGAGCACGTGATGTATTGTTAAATAATGCTCATATGATAGAAATATAACCTTTATGTTACTATTATATGTCTCAAATGATGAAGTACTATTTACAAACTAATACAATTATGTTCTGTTCTGTACGTTCATTTTGGTCATGTAATCTACTTACCCTATCAAACCGCAAAAAATATCGTCTGCTTGATTTATCGATTCGCTTGAAAATTCGTGCAACTGTTGTCTGAATGTCAATTATCGTTGATCTGGATTTACTCGGCGTCTGATCCGGGTCAAAGCCATTAGCTAAATGAAGCTTGTTGTGGCATTGAAAAGAGTCATCTGGATTTGTATAGCGTTATATAGCGTTATTGATTTAATCTTATCCTGCCATCGTATCAACAGTTAACCAGTCAAACAGCTCGATCGGTATTAAAATTGTAAAATTCGGCCTAAAACTGACTATAAACTGAGTAACGAGCGTCTGAACAGACCAGGGGGTCTTTTTCTGTATATTCTGTATACACGGAGTTGTACGTCTTGTCTAAACATTTGTACGCAACGTTGTTTTTATGATGTTTGAGTCTAGACAAGATGTTAGGAAACGTGTTTTGGTAATATAAGAGAGGTGGGGTATATATATTATAGCAAACGCCAGTTGTCTGTGGTTGCATACGGATCGGCTTTCGGTAGCTCCAAAAATTGTATCAGCGAAAAAGAGACTAGTTACTCTCATCTATTGTTTGAATATTTGAAGACTCGTTGGATGGAATATTCAAAAAGTGAACTGGGTTTAAATTGTCGTCTCTTCTTTGTTCACAACAAGAAAAGGAAGAAGGCAAATTGATAATAATCCAGTCATTGCGAACACAAAAACAAACAACAACAATGAAAACAATGTAGACAAATACAATGCTTGCACCAAACTTGACCCAAGTTATTGTATCATGCTCGTGTCGGTTGTCATGAGGTACTGTTTTGCTGTTTTCTGAAGCAATAAAACATTTGCATTTAGCAATCAGTGGTAACCATTTACTCTGTAATTTCACATTTGACGCCTCTGTAGCAGATAACTATTATAAGCATTGTGGGAAATGGAACATATGCGATAAGTGTGAATAAGTCTAAAAAAGCAAATGGAGTAAAGTGTTAATCAAATTAGACTGCTGGGGCCAGAGTCAGAAAAAAAACTTTCCCCCAAAAGGAAATTCAACTTAACCCATTACTGCATATATATGCGTATTTGTGTTTTTGCAAACAATGTAGACTTTAGAAGCTGTCTGATCTGCACTGTTTGGCAGTTGGATGTGTTGGGCCCTGAGAGTTACCCATCTGTCATGTAAAAGAGTAAACTTTTCTATATGTTTTTTATAAAAATAAAATGGTTGATTAATATTCGGAGGTAGTCTCAACATATAAATTTACGGAGTGAAGGGTTAAGACTTTACATTAAACTTATTGTCTCTTAACCTTTTCTTTATCAATACTTAGATGAAATATCAAGTGCCTCGATGTTTCACCAACCATTTGACATTTTGATGACATTTTCAAATGGTATCGCAGATAATTCTATATTTGGATATTGCTGCACAATTTGTCAAAACATGCTTAAGTTCAATAATTAATCCTAAAACTGATACAGGAATTGCTGTCAACTTTCAAACTTTTGTCTGTTAAAATGTAAAACACCATACTAACACTTTTCTGTTAACAATAATTTGTTTGAATATCCAACAGCTTGGATCCCGAGCAAACGCAGAGTTTTCGGTATTTGACTTGCATACTGGATGTTTGCATTATGACAGTACTCTAAGGAATAAAGCTTACCGTCACAGTATGGCATCACATTTGGTGTCCACTTTCCCTTCTCAGTGCATACCAGAGATGAGGGTCCCTTCAGTGTAAAACCCTTGTCACAGGTGAAGTTAACATATCCATGACGTTTAGGGTTAATAGGTGACATGTTGCCATTCTGGATATCCAGAATGTCTAGACATTCAACCTCTGAAAGTAAATTACATTTATACATCGCATCAGTGATAACTTACTTGGTTTTCACTAAACATCGTGCAGGCACTCTAAGGAATAAAACTTACCATTGCAGTATGGCATCACATCTGGTGTCCACTTTCCTTCCTGTGTGAATGCTAGGGATGAGGGTCCCTTCAGTGCAAAGCTCTCGTCACAGGTGAAGTTGATATGTTCAGTGGGTCCAGGATTTGCAGGTGACATCGCTCCATTTTGAATCTCCGGAATGTGTGGAAACTCCGTCTCTGAAAGTAAAGTTCATGTGTACAACATATCAGCAGCTAACTGGCATGGCTTCACTAAACATTTCAAGCTGAGATCTGACTCAATTTCAAAGTTTTTATATTTGATTTTCTTATTTAACTGTATTGTCAATGCACTGAAATTTAGACTGCGGTTGCAAAAACAGTTAAGGTCGATATCTGAAGTTGAGAAAGTTATCAGCTCAAGACGTTCAGTGAGAACGCGACCAAACATCGAACTCTATTTCATATATCTCTATCAAGTCCTCTCTTGTAAAACCTATTACGTAATTACCCTAAGTCTTTGACCAACCCGGGGTATCATTGCAATTATCATGAAAGCTGGACCAAGTGATTTTACTATAATATTTTGTGTTCAAAATAATTGATCAAAAATGCTAATATGTTGACCCTGATCAAGCTTCTGGGTCTACACTATTTGTTAATACACTGCTTGCCGATTACTTAAAGTAATTATGGTAAATCTTTACTTCATATATATTTGCATATTGTAAAACCAAACCAGACAGCTCTTGATTGATCTGTCTGTTCAGGGTCTCCACTATTTATACTGTGTGTCATATAAAAGAAACATCTGACCCTCATTTTTAATTAATATAATACAAATACAAGAATTGATTACCATTCCAAGCAGGTGATGTCGTTGAAAAAATCAAAAAAATCTCTGTGTAACTTTCCCCAAAAAGGAAATTCCACTTAACCTATTACATCATATATATGCGTATGTGTGTTATGGCAAACAATGTAGACTTTAGAAGCTGTCTGATCTGCACTGTTTGGCAGTTGGATGTGTTGGGTCCTGAGAGTTACCCATCTGTCATGTAAAAGAGTAACCTTTTCGTCATGTTTAATATAAAAATAAAATGGTTGATTAATATTCGAAGGTAGTCTCAACATATAGATTTACAGAGTGAAGGGTTAAGACTTTGCATTAAATTTTATTGTCTCTTAACCTTTTCTTTATCAATACTTAGATGAAATATCAAGTGCCTCGATGTTTCACCAACCATTTGACATTTTGATGACATTTTCAAATGGTATCGCAGATAATTCTATATTTGGATATTGCTGCACAATTTGTCAAAACATGCTTAAGTTCAATAATTAATCCTAAAACTGATACAGGAATTGCTGTCAACTTTCAAACTTTTGTCTGTTAAAATGTAAAACACCATACTAACACTTTTCTGTTAACAATAATTTGTTTGAATATCCAACAGCTTGGATCCCGAGCAAACGCAGAGTTTTCGGTATTTGACTTGCATACTGGATGTTTGCATTATGACAGTACTCTAAGGAATAAAGCTTACCGTCACAGTATGGCATCACATTTGGTGTCCACTTTCCTTTATCAGAGATGAGGGTCCCTTCAGTGTAAAACCCTTGTCATAGGTGAAGTTAACATATCCATGACGTTTAGGGTTAAAAGGTGACATGGTGCCATTCTGGATATTCAGAATGTCTGGACAAAGAAAGAAACGACTCGCCCACATACTTAATATATACAAGACATATACAATAATTGATTACCATTCCAAGGAGGTGGAGTCGTTGAATAAATATTCATGAAGTAAGGGGCTAACCATTCATCATGTCACTTGAAATTTAATGCGAGATCAGAAAAGCTGGTTGGGAAAACAATCTCCATCAAAGGATACACGTTGACAGTTACTACTAGGATAATTCTGATAAGATTGTTTCCATATTTGATGAAGAAGATTGATGTATAAGCACTTGTTTCCGGTAACACTTAAGTAGTGACCTACAGTGCTTGTTTGCTAAACAGCATTTGGATCTAACGGAAGAATATGAATGTAGACACACATAAACTTAATAGTTCATCAGTGTATGTGAAACGTTTTGCACAAACACGCCAAATGAAGGCGTATATAGTAAAGACCAAGATCAGCTTTCATTGTTAAAATTGAGAATCTGATAATGCTTTGCCCTATTTGCAGTGAGAGAGAACAATATATTTATTGATTCAGAAGATTGCTAAAAAGTGTAGAGCCTGATCAGCAGCTGATATAGGACTTCACTTTTTGCAACTCAATAAAACGTATTTTCGCAGATTAGGTCACAGATAAAGATCTTAAGGGTTTGTCAAACTCAACATTGGTCTATCCTTGCATTATAAGGTTGAACGGTCAGTTGCCACTTCCTCTGTTG
>JAULCE010079656.1:0-12929 GCA_032359355.1 Macoma nasuta | reverse complement strand
TTTAGCTCGAACTTCGGTTAAGTCGAGCTAATTTCGAGAGTCCCAATGAGCTCGAGCCAACGAAGTTTGACTGTACTCAGTTAACCCTTTACTGCACACGCTAAGTTTAGACTTACACATGATGAAAGAATCTGATGAAAAGGATGAACTTCTAAGCATAAGGAAAACTACATATTTAATGGTTCTGAAAACCTTGGAGGAAGTAGAGTATTTGCTAGTGAGGAGCAAATCTTCATTTCTGAAAAAACAAGTTTTCAATAGGTGTTCGCTACAATACATAGGTGCCATAAGGCACTTCTTTCAAGTAGAGGGCTAACCCTTCTCCTTTTAGCACATCTGTTGCCGATAACTATTGAAAACATTGAAGGAAATCCTCATTTGCCTCCATTGTTTTTAAATTTCAAAGATTACATTTTTCCTTTTCATAGTTACCCTTTTTTTTCATCAGATTCTTTCCTTGCTGCTTAAGCTTAACACTTTACCTTATAAATATGCTATTTTCAGTCTTCTCTCCAATGAAAGTATCTGATGAAAGCGATGAATATCTTACGAAAACAAAATAAAGTATTTTGAAGTAATTGTGGAAAATGGAGCATTTGCTTCATTTCCCACAATGCTTTCAAAGGTAAATGTACTATAGAAGAAAAGGATTAAAGGGATTTATCATCATATTGCAGGTTATAAAAGGGGCTGGCCACCACGTATATGCAGACAAATCTCTCGAGTTTAATTGGTTATTACTGAAATACCTTGACAGCATGGATGAACGCACAGACAACACTAAGGAGGCCAGCCGAGAGCCAACAACCATCCCGAGGTCAGAGACAGCCTCACAGCTGGAAGACTTTCCAATTACCCAAGTGTGATCTTGTAGGAACAAATGTGATATTGTGCTTGGAAATGAAGAAATGCAGAATTGTCGACAAATCTTTCACCCTGTGAGTGCTCCTTAGCAATTTCCAGCCTAATGACATTGCAAACAGAGTGGACTTAGACCAGTCACACATCTTTGATCTAGCATCTAGTCCAGCTTATTATAAGGGTCTCTTTCTGAGATCGTGCCCAAACACAAAATTTAAACATTAGATATCTCATTCAATTGTATTGCCACTGCACTATAACTTTAACTGCCAGTGAAACATGGAATGTTTCACTAGCAGTCAAAATTATAGAGCAGTATAGTGTATCAATAAAAACTGAGGTCAATATCTTCTACTGAAATTTTAATTTTGAGGATGATCTCAACTTGAGATGTATAGTGAAATCCAGGCCCGGTGCAATAGTTTCAACATTGCTGATCTAGGTCTATACAGTTTTGAATGTTGAAAGTTACAAAACAAAACCAATACACATACTGTGGGAGGGGGGGGATTATGTTTTGTTAGTTCCAATTTGATTTGAACTTTGGGTTATTTCGAACCAAAAGACAAAAAAATCCACCCCCTCCCTGACTTTAACGTCACAATAATAGACTGTATGATATGTTCTAACAAGTCACAACAACATGCTCATGGGCAGGGAAATATGCTTTCAAAGATCTTCACTGCTGGTTCAGTGCAAGAAATCATCTAAGGTATTGAAGGAAGAGACATATTTTTATCACATAGCATTTGTTGTTTCGGGGTTAATACAACCATCACGTATTTCCTTATCTTACACATGTATAAGACAAGAAATGAAGTCATAGTGCTACTTTCAGCTTATTCCGCTATCAGTTAACTATCCTACTCTTAAATATGTGATAAAAAGAATCTTACACTCGTTGTCTTTTAACATAAGCTTTTCTTAAACTCGTCTAGAATAAAATGTTATTAGGCTCGCCAAAGGCTCGCTTAAAAACATTTTACTAGACTCATTTAAGAAAAGCTTATCTCAAACGACAACTCGTGTAAGATCCTATATATCCAAAGTGTATATTGTGCAATTTTCTTTAAATTCCTCTTTATCTGATAAATAAAATCTTATATTCGTGTTTATCCATAATCATTTTATGAAACTCGTTGACTAAAATTGTGTGACACCCGCGAAGGCTCGCTTCATGTGGTTTAGGTCAATTCGTATCATAAAAATTTAATGAATAATCACGAATGTAAGATCCTCTAATATTGACTCGTGTCAATTTTCCAAAACGGCAATAACGTCATTTTTAACAAGTCCGACAGTAAAAACTAAATATTTCTCCATATATTTCCTTTAAATCAAAGCGTTAACCTATACTCCTTAAAGGCGTCTTTTTGGCATCTTTTGAAAACACTGTGGGAAATGGAGCATATTCTCCTAACAATGTCATCAGAAACGAACCCCATCATTTGTTCACTTGTTTTCGATGTTAAGGGTACATTTTAAGACTTTAGTTGAGATATAGAAGTTTAATTTATTTATATGTATAGACGAGTCTGAACATTCAACCAGCCACAGTTTTACAGCACTGAAATGTCACGATTCGTTAATCTCATAGCATTATATGGCACTGTTATTGTTCTAATGGCAACAATCTTTCCTATCTGTAAACGCGAGACTAGAAAACTGCAAACATGTCAATTGAGCTAGCTGTAAGTTGATCAATAAATCATTCTACAAGCATTCAACACTGTCACGACAACCTTGGCTAATAGATATTGTAAAGACTGAATCAATATTCCTGACCCTCCCCGGTATTTGATTTGACGACTTTTTTTTCTGAAAAATTATCTAGATGGAGGAATAAATTATAACTTAGCCTTTAACTCCACAGAGACGCGTTGTGACGCCTCTGTAGCAGACGACTGTTGAAAATATAGTGGGAATGAAGCATTGGTCATAACAAGCAACTATTCAATTCACTGCAATATTTGCAATTAGATTCAACATGAACTGTTTATTTTACCTATACATGTATATTCATCTTTTTTTATTCGACACTTTCCTTGTGGATAATTCTAAATAAAGCATTGCGAGGAAAGGGTTTACGTATACACATAGGAACATATGCAAACAGCCTGGGCCCAAATGAGACGCCAAGTAAATTGGCGTCTCATTTGGATCCAAGCTGATTGACGCTCGGCCAATGGTTTTTACCAAAGGTCGAGTGAGTGTGTTAAGTCTAAAGCGGAATTAAGTAAAACAAATATTGCGCATGTGCACAACCTTTCAGGCAGTGAATGTGTTAAGCAGACATGGATGGTACGATTCTATTTAAAATGTCATTTAGTTGCAGTGAATCATATAAAGATTCACTGCTTGCTAACGATGATAGATTTTCAATGTTTAAAAGTCATCTTCAGGTGTCAACGGCTTCAACTCTCGTCTGCTTTAAGATCAGCAGAGAGGTGGGATGTATGGTAACTTTCGCTCAAGTGTGGATGAACTTATCTGCTTGTAAAAATCAATGTTTTATCTACTTCCAAATTGTTTAGAAGTCCTCTGACGGTCTAACATAGCATGTTAACGGTAACGATTATTCAATAAAAGGTTATGGATGTTTCCCGATTAGTGTCATATTCAATGGCGTTGTGTTTCTTTTGCAATAAAGCAACAGCGTTTAATTATACTGGAATGAACATAACGTCACCTTAGTGTAATAACTCAATATCACCTTCTTTATTGCATATTACTTATTGAGTTATTGAACTAAGGTAATTTAATTCTTTCTCTGTCAGAGTCACCAAATGGCTCCATTGCAATTACTACAGTCACAGATTAGCCACCACCATTCCAAGACGGCATCTGGTCAGGGACTACCCTTTTTGCCATATAAAGTATTAATTTGGAGGTACTGGAAAGTGCAAATTTATTCATATATTGATATTTTCTGCTAATATTCTACTTTCTTCACCAAACCCATAACCAGTAACCACTCATTAGAGGCGTCGTGAAAAGACGACCATATTGAAAGGACTTTCCAAAGGGTTTGCTAAAAAACTGTTGTTGACATACGTAAAAATAAACCGGAACTCATTACGCCGCAAAGCATTATGGTCTTCTTGAAGTTCGAGTATGTTTTTGCACCAATAATCGGTTTTAACCCTTTACTCCATATGCAACCGGATACTAAGCACTATCCGACGCCAAACGAGTGACCATCTGCTGACGTTGCGTATGGCGACATTGCCATAAGGGCGTTGTAAGGACGTCGCGTTCTAATTCCCGCTGCTTACATGGGTACATAAGTAAAACTGTATATCCAGTGTGTATGGTTGTGCACTTTTCTTTAAAATCCTCTTTATCTGATAAACAGAACCTTACATCTATGTTTATCCATAATCATTTTATGACACTCGTTGACTAAAATTGAATGACACCCGCGAAAGCTCTCCTCATATGGTTTAGGTTAGATCTAATTCGCATCATAAAAATGATAATGAATAATAATGAATGTAGGATCCTTTAATATAGCCTCGTGTATTTTTTTCAAAGCGGCAATTACGTCATTTTTAACAAGACCGACAGTAAAAACTAAATATTTCTCCATATATTTCCTTTAAATCAATGCGTTGACCTATACTCCTTAAAGGCGTCTTTTGGCATCTTTTGAAAACACTGTGGGGAACGAAGCAATTTCCCGTAACGATGCCATCAGAAACGAACCCAGCCGTTCTCTTGCTTTCGATGTAAAGGGTACATTTTAGACTTTAGGCGAGATATAGGAGTTAAGTTTATTTATATGAATCGACGGGTCTTAATATTCAACCGACCACAGTTTTACAGCACATGTCACGATTCGTTAATCGCATAGCATTATATGGCACTGTTATTGTTCTTATGGCAACAATCTTTCCTATATGTAAACGCGAGACTAGAAAATTGCAAACATGTCAGTTGAGCTGTAAGTTGATCAATAAATCATTCAACAAGCAGCTAGCACTATCATAACGACCTTGGCTGATAGATATTGTACAGACTGGAACCATACACCGCCTCTCCCCAACTCCATCCCACCTGGCTGTTTCTTTGACTACATGTATATTCAAAATTCTAAAACAGTTATCTAGTTTGATGAATAAGTTAGCCTTTTACCTCACAGAGACGCGTTTTGACGCCTCTGTAGCAGGCGACTGTTGAAAATATAGCGGGAAATGGAGCATTGGTCATAACAAGCAACTAATCAATTCACTACAACATTTGCAATTGGATTCAACATGAAATATTCATTTTGCCTAGATATTCATCTTTTTTTTATTCGACTTTCCTTGTGGATAAATCTAAATATATCATATCATTTGGAAGACTGAAACGTAAAAATCGTAATTGTAGTATCCTTAGCAAACAGCTTTGAACTTGATCAGACGCCGAGTAACTCGGCGTCTGATCAAGCTCCAAGCTGTTTGACACTCAGATTGTACTTATTCTACCGAAGAAATTTTGTAAATTTATATCAATAAGAACAGACGACAAAAATTGCAGACGAAAATATCGCAGACGACAATTGTAGGTCGTTCAAAGGATACGGAGGATAGGATTAACGCTGAAGCAGACGACGACATGGATGATACGATGATATTTAAAATGTCATTTAGTTCCGGTGAATCATAACATGATTCACTGATTGCTAACGATGATAGATTTTCAATGTTTAGTCATCTGCAGGTATCAACGGCTTCAACTCTCGTCTGCTTTAAGATCAGCCTGGAGGTAGGATGTATGGTAACTTTCGCTCAAGTGTGGATGAACTTATCTGCTTGTAAAAATCAATGTTTTATCTACTTTCAAATTGTTTAGAAATCCTCTGACGGTCTAACATAGCGTGTTAATGGTAATGATTATTCAATAAAAGGTTATGGATGTTTCACGATTAGTGTCATATTCAATGGCGTTGTGTTTCTTTTGCACTAAAGCAATAGAGTGTAATTATACTGGAATGAACATAACGCCACCTTAGTGCAATAACTCAATATCCCCTTTCTTTATTGCATATAACTTATTGAGTTACTGCACTATATTATAAGGCTATTTGATTCTTTCTCTTTCAGAGTCGCCAAATGGCTCCATTGCAATCAGTACAGTCACAGATTCAAGGCGGCGTCTTATCAAGGACTACACTTTTTGCCATATAAGTAAGACTTACTTTATAGGTATCGGAAAGTGCAAATTTATTCATGTATTGATATTTTCTAAACGTAAAAACATTAATACAAAATTGTCGCGGATAAATTTTGCATCGAAAAAGTTGACCCTTTCGGCGCCAAATTAAAAAGTGGCGGTTGTGACTAGTTTCAGATAAAATATTTAAGCGTTATAAATCAAAGAGACGATTAAATATTTTTTGTATATTCCGAAACTGTTATCACGGAACAAAAAAGGTTTTTCAAAATAGTGACGTTCCAGATCAGACGCCGCCTAATAAGATCGGAACGGCGCAATTTGTAACGGCGCATTTAAGCGACTACGGCGGTGAAAGAGTAAATCATATCCATACAATCTAAAACTTTCAGTCCATCATGACATTTACCGTATTAACGGCTTAGTAATCACGCAGTGGTGAAAGTTTGATTTAATTCCATAAGACGTTGCAAACTATGTTAACGCAGAACAGCCGCCACGTGTAAGAACTATAAGTGCCTTGATTTCTACAAATCCAAATAGATGCCCTCTTGGTCAGAAGCCATATATTCTGGTCTACACAGTTTAAAAGTTCGTTACTTTAGAATTGTACGACTGTGCTACAATTAAACACAAACATTACACTTTACAAACTGTAGGATTTTGGAACACTTTCTTTATCTCACAGAAAACAAGCTCATAAGAAGTGTTATCTTCCTAAAGGATTTTTTCTTACATTCTCCTTATTCTAGTAGACCATATTGTATTGCAGTTATGGTGCAGTTATGACCTCAGATAATGTGCGTATCTAAAATGCTAAAATTCTTATTTCTTCACCAAACCCTATGTTGTGACCACTCATTGGAATCGTCTTGAAAAGACGATTTCTAATGAAAGGTCACCCCATAGGGTTTGGTAAAGAACATTTTGGTGACACATCTGAAAGTAAACCGGAACTTACTATGCCGCAAAGCATTATGGTCTTCTGAAAAGTCGAGTATGTTTTTTTTAACCCTTTTCTCCATACCCTATTTAAGACATATTCACTAAGAAATATTCATATAAAAAGGATGAGTATCTAATCAAACAGTTGCTCCCGTTTTTAATTGCTTTTGAAAACATAGTAGGAAATAGGGCAAGCTCTTTTGACCACAAATTTTTCAATTATTCAAACTGTTCAACAACCGTGTGATACACATATGCTTCGATAGAGCCAAAGGTTAAGTTGTTTCATCTGTATTCGAAGAAAGATCCATTTTAAAGGACGCTCGCATTTGCCAGAAAAAAGACAAATATTATTGATACGTGTAAACCGCCTAAAGAGTAAATGACACGCCACTAAAATATTCAATATGCTGTCTGGATAATATGATGGATGAACGGTCCAACACTTTAGAGACTGTATGTCATTAGGACGAAAGAGTCATTAGGACGTTCTGCACAGATATAAGGCCGAGGTCACAGGAAACGGGGCACTCGGACATATAAGAAAAGCACTGACTCAGCTCTTTTTCAACGCTTTATTCAAGTATCTAATCAAGAAATTTACCATTTGTATTCATTTAAAGGTAGGAATTAGATGTCCTTTAAGATTGCAAATAGTGCAGACCCTGACCAGCCGCCACGTCAGAAACGTGGTGACTAGTCTTGGGTTACACTGTTTGCTATGTCCGAGTGCCCCTTTTCGCGTTACGTGGCCCAATTGCATTTAGGTGTTTTTGGAGAAAACCGGCACATTCGTCATAAGCCGCTCATGTGCTTTTATGGCCATGTTGCCGATACGTAGTTGTTAGGAATCGCCAACGATTTGTGGGTTAGAAAGATAGGAACGTTATATTATATATACTTAAGCCCTTTACTTCATACGCTATTTCAGTATTATTCACAATGCAAGCATATCATGAATAAAACGATTGTCTTGGAGAAAGGTAAACACCAATTTTGAATGGGGTTGAAAGTAGTGTAGACAATTTCCACAATTGCTTCGATACATTTATTCATCTGCTACCGAGGTGTAAAAGCCTATCTTTTGAGTAAAGTTTTAAAATGCCCTTGCTTCATCTAAACTTTTTAACCTTTTTAGTGTTTGTTCTGCATGTGCGATCATGCGTTTCTAGTCAGTCTGGCCATCAGATTATTTACTTTTAGTATTGAATGCCATACAGGTTTCGTAACATTTAATTCCGAAAATATGTCGTTTTCCCACCTTTTTAACTTTGTTTACTGGCACCAAAAAAAACACCCTGTGTACTTTAATATTTAGTGTTGCTTTAAGTTACTTTGTTTACAGTAATTATTAATTTCCTACATTAAATAATCATTTATGCATTTTACTTATTAATATATTATACTAGAGTGTGAGTATCTTCCAAACTGACCAAATGACGTTTTTGAACCCTTTTCACTTGCTTCCCTTGAAACGTGTAATGGCATAGGTCAACACTGACCAAATTTTCTACTGTGCAATTTAAAAATCCTTTTTTTTTATTTTGAATATCAATGGTTTACAAGATGCAAACGCTTCTGCTGCTCACATCTGGCATTACGTTTCCGGCGTCGCAACGACGTTACCAACATAATGGAAATATAAGGGATAGTCCACGCTCCGTTAGGCAAAATGGGACGAAGACACGTCATGATGGTTACATTATGTTGACACACTTATGTCAATGACTCAAAAACCGCTACAAGCACTGCACAATAACAGTGTATATGAAGAAAATCGACTCCGGTCTTGATCTTGGCAAATTCAAACACTGCTTTACATATAAGACATTATCCCGCTACGCATAATGTTAACGTCCTCCAGTGACCTACATGCTCTTCGGACATGGAAACCATTGATCACTTGTGAGTCTTGTCGCGGAGGAGCAATGTAAGACACGTGATCAACAATATCAATGTCTTAATAAACGAATTGAATGTCCTGATTGCAAACGTGATGAGACGTTTTGTCAGGTCAGTGATTTTTAATTACGTGCTTTGATCAGCATGAGTGTGGGACAACACGTATAGTGATTAGAGTCCATATTTGTTTATTGTCGACTACCAGAGGGCAACACACATTTAGAATGACAATAACAATGTCCACCGTGTACTTATCAACCTAACGTCTTTTAAGCGAGAATATTTTACTGAGAAGCACCTTAACATTAATTTAAATATTAACCATATAATAGTCAATACACATTTGCTAGAATATCATAATAATTGATTTATTTCGCTGACCACTTTAATTTGAAGAAAATACACCAAGTGTATTAATTTAACACTCAAATCACGTCATTAGCCACCAGGCGAAATTACTCTTTAAAACGGTTTAACTTAACTTAACTTAACAATTTTGGAATCTAATTTATTATAAGAAATTCGCAGTGAAATGTCAACCTTATAGTTTGAATGTTTCCGCGTTTATCATACTGCTGTACCAATTATCAAAACGTTATCCGTCATTGTACAGTGTTAAGGACACGTCGTTACGCCAAATTCGGCAGATAAGAACGGCGCAATGTCAGGATGACTATAGCTATAAAATAAAAGTTTGCACTGTATTTCGGTTTTTCTTATTTGTTGAATGTATGTTTGATGTTATTTGAAATAATTAGTCATGTGTTAACATAATAAGCTTAGATGTTCGGCATGACTAGACCAGTTTTATTCGTAAGTTCGTGGGTTCGGGTAAACCTGTGATAGGTTTCGATTATGTGGTAGTCGGCACACATTGCTTGAGCTTTTTTTTTTTATCTCAATCCTAAATAAGTTATGATGACTCGATAGGTTCGAATATATATATATAATAAAAACCTTTGACACGATTGTATTCCTACTGACCTCTATTGATTTTACTGACCACCTTTAGAAAGTAAGGGGGTTGCAATGTGACGGCTCTTAATCAATGGATTTCCTAAAATTTCGTGGGAGGCGAAATAATTCTTTTTGGTGGCAGCATATAGTAACAAATGAAAAGAGTCCAACGAAATCTTAAAAGATGGATAAGTCTAAAATAACGAATGAAGTTAAACCGCGACAAATAGTGTACCACCCATTGTACTTACATTGTATAATCACAAAAAACAGCATTCCATAAAAGGTACGCACGAAGCGCAGGCAGTTGTTTACGACAGCCATGACTATAAAGCCGACAGCTACGATTGTTGTCGGCTTCACAACTTTCCTGTCCGCAAAGTATCCGGCTGACACCCTGCTGACCAGATCTACACAGCCTGTTACGATAAGCAATATGCTGACTCCTTGGCTATTAATCCCTATGTCTGTTGCATGAGGAACGAAATACACATTGGACATGACTGATCCGGGTAATGCAACTATTGCTAAGAAGACAAAATGAATGAACACAGGATCTGTCAAAAGAGAAATATCGAAAACCATTTTCAGGAATTGTGTAATTGTTTCTCCTACTTTTTTGTGACAATTCGTTGAGTCCTGCACGCTTTCCCCAGTAAACGTTGTCACAGGATCATCATCATTTGATGAGGAATGTAATACCAAACTGGTAACAGACCCATGTATGGTATCCGGCGCCGAATACAATGCCACCATAGATCTATTAAGCCTATTACTAGCTTCACTCAATGTTCGAAAACGCCTGGATTCAGTTGTTCTATCACGGATTTGTTTAAGTATAGGCAGCGAGAGTTCATCGTCTATTGAATTATCAAGAACGCAAGACAAGGTATTAGACATCTGCAAGTTGACATCTTTAAATGAGCTACCATTTTCCGAAATCTGACTTTCTGGAATGTTTGCAACAGGTTTGTACTTTTGCTTATATACATCCAATACTTTACTGCCATCGTCACTAAACGCAACCTGGTTAGAATTGTACGGTTCATCAATTCCAATTGCTTCATTACTGTTGTTACCACCAATTAAAGCACCGTCAATGTTAAATGGCTCGTCTTTCTTTGACCTGTCTTGCAATTCCGGTATCTGATTCGTGTGAAACTTGCCGTTAGAATTTTCGTAGAATTCAGGGGGACGAAGTAGAACTCCGGACACCAAAATGTTGAGGATTATCCCACTAGTGGCAAGCATGGTTCCTGTGTAACCATAGTAATCGAACATTGTCGTGTACAGTGGTCCAAATATGAGGCAACCAAGCGACGACCCAGCCGAATGTAAATTGTTGGCAAGCCCTCTACGCTTGTGAAAGTAAACAGCTATGGTTGCTGTTACAGGCAGTTGAATCATTGCCACTGCTGCACCTGAAGAAATGACAAGGTTTTGTAACACCATCATTACTCTTAAGGTATGGCTAATACAATGCATTCTGTAACCGTCACTTTTAACTCTATTGGCACCAAGTGTAAAACTGACTAGCCTTAGATAAAATATCTCTACGAAATAAATCACAGCGACGATCAAATATACGTTGTCTTTGTAACAACATGAAAAAACATTAGTTTCAAACAATGCCGTCCCTGATCATACGCCGCCTTTTATAGCGGCGTCTTATCTGAAACTGTGTATATGCTGATAAGTCTGAAATGGGTCTTTACCTAGCTGAAGCATTAGCAACTGAAACATTAGTATGGCATTGATTGTAAAACTCAACTGACATTTTCTGGTAGTTTTCTAGGATTCATGCGACCTTCGACGAATTAACAAATTACCATCTTTTCAATTTCAGTTCTCGTCTTCGACAGTCAACGCCTGATGGCAGCAACGACCACTTAGCAGCGTCAAACTTTTAAAAAATGACGGATGGGGTTACTTTAAAGACAGGCGCGTGCAAATAAAAATACTAGACTAGACTGATTTCCTACGAATACTTAATGACCAAACTTTCAGCTTTATTTCAAACTACTGATATACTCTGATATATGCATGTAATGTGCTGAAAATGATTAGAACAATTTAGTTGTGAACACATGTGAGAAGTTGATTGGGTGATTTTGTGACAGTTTCACCATGATAAAACACTGTACACCTCCCAACCCTCCTGAGGCAACACCTTCCTTATATTTATATGCATATATTTTTCTAAATATCAGATACTTCCAAGCCTTAATATGTATATTCGATCCTTTTCGCTGAATTTCTGTACATATTCTCTTTTTTTGCATTATTTTTTACCTCTGTTGTATGAATTATGAATAATGTTAATAATATTCTCGTTTATTGTAGCAAAAACCCTTATTAGTGTCTAAAAATGATAAAACACGGAATCAAGAGATTGTTCATAAAAAATGGTAAGAATGTAAAACCGGTCACTTTTTCTAGAGCCTTTAGCCTGTATACTACAAAGTAATATGATGACCCCTAGTTTGTTTTGTTTCTACTGTGATTATAAAAGTTGAAATACTACTTCAAGAAAGTTTCAAGTAATTCCTATGACAATTTTAATTCGGTGCATATGTCTTTAAGTCTTGCAAAGTTGATACATCATAATAATATTATATAATACATACTGTGAAAAGTGACCAAAGATAGTTTGAGGTTTTTGCTACTTGTTTTGAATTTCCCAACTGATCCTATTTTTAATCAATATAGTGTGAATATCAGTATAAGAGAGGATAATTATTTCCACGTAGTAACACCTTCGTCGCCAAATCTAAAAATGTCGACTGTAACTGGATTTGGATCAGATATTCTGAAACTTTTTTAAAACTGAAATATTTTGCTACAAAAGAAGTGAAGTCCCCGATCAGAATCCGCCTTAAGGGCGTTTGTGGCAGTAAGGGCGATTTTTTCTAAATAATAGATTTTGTTTATATGACCCCTATTTTTTATTTTATATTTCTACAAGTGTTTGCATGTTCTTTCAAACAACAAAGCTATATGAAAATTCACACTTTTCTACGGTTTATAACCATATACAACCATTTATCATTACACTCATAAAAACGATTAATCAAATGCAATGTGAAAAATGCATATGCATTTTTCAC
>JAULCE010079545.1:0-11747 GCA_032359355.1 Macoma nasuta | reverse complement strand
GTATCCACTTACCGCCTGTAGTAGCGCCCGCTCGGTGCTCTGTATGCTGGAATAGTGTTGCTTGGGGTAAGTGTGATTTTTTCCAACAGTTTGCTGCCAGTGGTGAATAGTTTATGTCTGGCAGCATTGACCCTAGCTGAACTACAACCCTTGCTATACCTGACTATTTAAAGCGTTCGAGGTGCTGCATATAAACAGACCCAATAATAAAGAGGTCAGAGTCATGCATGAGGACCCATAGTGTGTCGATGAAATCCGGTGTGCTTTTCCATGCTACACATATTGTCTTCTTGCAGCGTCCATGAAACTGTAAAGTCGTTTTGCGACCCGCTAGGATGTTAAAGAGTGGTAGCGCCAAGGATCGTGACGGGCCATTTTCAGAGTAGATGGTATAAACTGGTATGTCACGGTAGTTTGTACCATTACAGAAGCCCACCCAGAGCTCTGCTAGGCTAAGGGACTCGAAAAAACGGATTGTCAGAACTATGACATGATGTCCCCAGTGCGGACATAGGCTGTTGAATGTGCCAGATTTAGAATGATCCTGGTATCCGCCTCGGGGTGATTTCAAGGTTGAAGTGTTGTGAGGATACACTGCTTGTTGGAGAACATGGTCTCAAAGCGATACTCAAGGGCAGCTTTACACTTATGCCAGCCTTAGATGCCTGTGTGTTAATAAGAAAGAACTGTTCCCTTTTGACCCAATCGTCGCTTGCAAGCATCGAGCGATAGCCCGACCAGTTAATGACGTTGTTCTCTGCCAGAGTGTCTTGCTTCAGTCTCCTGGTAATATGTGCAATTCACACATCATCCTTGGTACCTCGCATATCAAGAGACGGCATGCCCTCGCTGTTGCCGAGTCTGGGTGCAAATAAATCTGTTTGAGTGAGTTTGACTGGGGGCTGGATTACATAAGCATCTGGTAGTTGTGGAGTTGATGTGTTGGAGCCCGCTTTATTAGTAGATTCTCGTGAGAGTTGTTTGGTCACGCTCAGTGCTTATCATCAGAACTCTTTACGTGAAAAGTTACCCAGAGCCTTCTTATATATATTATCCACATCATGGGTGGTGAAACCTTGGAATGGCTGTTGGTTGATAGCACCCAACATATTGGTCATGCCTAGCAGACACGACACACACAATACATCGCTTAACTTCCATGCCGCGATTGTACGATACTGAGATATCTTGTTCGTGGTCAATCTCAATTTGTTTTGTTCCGTCCATGTAGCTTGATACTATTGTACAGAGGGAATATTGTTCTTCTTCTGCGTTCCGTTTTTTCATGGCCGTTTTAAACCTTTTTTTTAGACGCGGTGACGAAATGCACTTTCTTCCGTAACTGATCCGCACCACCCCATAGTTTGGTGTGTAAGGGGATGTCAGTACCCCAAACTTCCCTTCGAAGCTCCTCCAGGTGCTAACAGTCCTGGAGGAGGTAGTATGGAGTCTGTTGTTCTGCACCACACTGGCAGGCTGCCGAGTCCACCAGGCCCAACCTCTTCATGTGTCTGTTTAGACCACAGTGTCCTGTCCTTAGGCGGAAAATTGTTGTCTTTTCACGCCTATTCAAAATATGAAGGTGGTCCTGGTTTTGGCCGTACCCTCCATTTCATTCACCCCATGCCGCCTTAAAGCTGCTTTTCAACAGAGTCTTAGCCTCTCTGTACGAGACAGGTGGGTTTGGCTACATCATTTTGCTACCTTTCCTGGCCAGTTTGTCCGCAGACTCATTTCCAGGGATTCCCACATGTGCAGGTATCCACTGAAGCACCACATTGCAATGCTGAGACAGGATGCCAATGTCATCACGAAGCTGCCTGATGGAGGCATCAGCCTGCTAGGAAGAAAGAGCCTGTAATGCTGACAGAGAGTTTGTAAGAAGCACCACATTGAGGACGTACCGGTCCATCTCAATGAGGTGACGAGTAGCGTGAATGAGGGCCTGTACTTCTGCTCTGTAATTAGAGCTCCTCTCTCCTACGGGAAATGAAAGAGAGACACACATGGTCTGTCAGTGAATGAAATGAAAATTCCACTTCCAGCGTTTCTAACAGTTCTTTCTGCTGACCCATCTGTATAAGCATTCACCCAAGAGTTCCGGGGCTATCTCTCATTGAGCATCTCTAGTGCAAGAGACCTCTACAGCAGCTGAGGTTGCTTTCCCTTCTTCCCAATACAACGTACTTCCAGCCTTATAAGAGGGACACAACTCCTGGGATCCACACATCCGGCTCTAGAAGCTCCACACTGGAACACATACGCTATTCCTTTTTATTCCGAAGGTCCTTCACAATGTGATTAAGGCTCTGACGCTTCAGCCTATTCCTCTTTCGGTTCTGCAGCGTTGTGTTCAATGGGTTGGAAGGTAGTCTCTTGGCCTTCTCTGCTTGTATAAGGATTTTACACTTTCGCCTTGACTATAGTGGCTCTATGCCAGCAGTTTTCTCAATTTCGCTGACTGGAGTGGTCTTCATGGCACCAAGGATGATCCTGAGTCCTGCGTTATGTACATTGTCTAGCTTGCTCTTGTTAGTCATTGAGGGTGTTGTCCATGAAGTTGATACATACTCTGTAATTTGCCTTATGGCTCCTGTATAGACCTGGCGCAGGATCATTCCATAAGCTACCCAGCTTATTCCCGCCAACCTTTACATGAGAGAAGGCGTCATGTATGTTCTTCTCTCAAACTCGTTTATGTGGGGTTTCCATGTGAGGCGAGAGTCAAGTGTGGCACCCAGGAATGTTGGAGTCTCTTCTTGGTGGACTGGCTGACCTCCAAGGTCCAAAGTGACGTTTTCTTTTGATGCTGACAAGAAAAAGAGAGTTGCAACTGTCTTTGACCTATTTATACTTATTATTTAAGTGCCCACAGTTTTCGGATGGCTCCCTGTAGCCTGTAATTTGCTGTGGCTGTACTTGAGCACCAGACAGCAAAGTCGTCAGCGTGTAGGGTGTTCTGTACACCTATAGGCAAGGCCGTCACAAGGTCGTTGATGTACACGAGAAACAGAGTTGGTAAAATAACACCACCCTGTGGAACACCTTCCCATATCTTTATCTGACGACTGAGCTTCCCATCAAGCTTCACCACATGCGGTCCGCTGGAAGAGGAAGCCAGACAACCACCTGTACATCTTTCCTCCAACACCAGCTCCCATCAACTTAAGCAAGAGACCCTCCTTCCAAACAATGTCAAAGGCCGTGGACAGATCAAAGAACACTGCAAGGACATTCTTCTTCTCCTGGAAGGCATCCCCTATGTTCTGCGTGAAGTACGCTAGCTGTTTTTCCGTGCTGTGATGCTGTCGATACCCACTCTGTGTTGTTCACCATCAGCACTAGCAGATTTCCAATGCAGCTTAAGAGGCTGACAGGTCTGTAGCTCTCAGGCATGCAATTGTCTTTCTCTTTTTTCAGGATGGGCCTTATGTGGGCTTCTTTACACCTGGAAGGAAACTTTCCTGAGTGCCAACTGCCTCAGGTGCATACTTCATCTTCAGTCTCTTTAGAGCTGCTTCCAATTCCTGCATTGTGAGACTGTCTGACATACAGAGGCTCGGTTCATTTGTGCACTGTTCTCGTAGTGCTCTCGTAGTACTATTGTCTCCTGTCTGACTTCCCTGAACCTCCCCTGTGGAATCTCGACCCTGCTCACACCCTCATAGGCCTTGGCAAACACATTTGCCGCCTCTCTTCCTGCCACACAGTCAGAAGAGTTTTTTTAGCCCGTTGCTGAGTGTCTCCATTTAGCATGTTTGTGAGTTGCCGTAGTTTCCCGGTGTCCTTCTCAAGATTTAGGGACGCGGTCTTGTCATACCAGCTTTCTTTGGCCAGTTCTGTTTTCTTCTGCTCGAAGGTAGTTTTCAACAGAATGTGCCTGTCTACTCGCTCTCTCGAATAATCTTACTCCAACTGATCTCTGGCATCACTCAGCTGCTCGTGCAGATGTTCCAGCTCCTCATTCCAGAAAGGCTTGTAGTCGTTCCGCCTGCCTTTGTGAGTAGCCTTGTGCGCTGCGCTGAGAATAGTTTAGGAGAATAGACTGGCAGCTTTGTTCCTCATCAGTCAACTTTCTGAACAAGCCCCAGTCTGCATTCTTGTAGATCCAGCTATGTGTAAGCTTTCCCTCTCCGCCTACATGTCTCTGTCTGTAAGGATGATGGGCCTGTGATCACTTTCCCCAAGCTGTGCACAGACTTGTCTCGCAGTGATCTTCTGAATGCCATCAGTAGCACCAGTAAGGCGGGCTGTAAATGTTGAAAAATGTCAGGTGTCTGTCTCTGAAAACGACCTCCACAGTTATAGACTCTGTATCATACCCGACTGACCGATGTGTCTCCACCGAAGAAATGCCACTCTTAACCAGAGTGAAAAAATATAGCTATAAAAGAGGAGGCACATGATCATTTAGAAAGTGTGTGACTGGTCACGTGCCTCCTAAATTATTGCTATAAAAGAGGAAGCATATGACCAGTCACACACTTTCTAAATGATAGATTTATCGGCGCTGTCCGATTTATTTATTTATAAAGTCTAATAACATTAAACCACACATAACCAACAACTTTGCGTAAAAAATGTTTGATAAGGCTCGACATTTCTCACGACAACTCTTAATGTTAACAACTCTTAAAAGTCTAGTACTTAAATCGACAGTTAATGTAGAACAAACAACTAAATTAAGATATAACGAATCGATCATCGGTTATCTGTTGAGACAAGGCTCTTTATATAACCCCCTCGATTCAAAGACGGGTAAGAGATATTATATTAAGAATGGCATATTGTCATTTATAATTCACCAAAGCTCAACTATTATGTAATGTTTAAAGATAATTTTGAATTTGAACCATATCTTGATTATATGCACAACAACAATTTACGCATGCATCTTTCACGTTTTAGAATATCATCAAATAGCTTAGCATTTGAAGCAGGTCATTTAAACAATGTTGATCGTAATAGCAGGTTGTGTATATTCTGTTATCAAAACAGTGTTTGTCAGAAATATGAACATATACAATCAAAATTAATAAAACGTCATCCATGGCTTACGATTTATAGATTCAAATATAAACTTTCATCAAAATATAGAAAAGTTCAATTAGATAAAGCAAAATATTATATTATAAATGCAACAGAGGAAAGACAAAACACTTGGAAGGTTGATATGTCATTAGATTATTATATGCTTTTATATTGATTGACAATATCAGTATACAATTCTGAGTGTCACTAACATTGATTGTGATATCATAAAAAAATAACTTATCATAATGATATATTTATTATTTCAGCAATGATATTGTTTTATTGCTAATATTAATTATAAACCATATCAGTGTTTTGAAAATTTGAATTGTTGTACAACTATTCTATGATAAGCGTACTAACATAGTTCATGCATTATATCTCTTGTAAACTGCCAATAGCACATTTATGTTGTCGATTGACAATAAAAGTTGAGTTGAGTTAAGTTGAGTTGCTATTATAACCCGAGTCTGACCCGTTCCTGTCGGAAACGAGGCTTAGGTTAGTCATGTCTAAGCACATGTCTGATGATAGTGTAGGCGACTGGTAAAAACAATACTGTAAGAATTCCCAAAAAGGTAATAAAAGCATGTATCTTGGTACAATAATGCAACACGATATACTGATTATTATCAGGAGTAAACCACGGCAGACATCTCGTTGTTAAGCAATCGGTGGTAAGGATTATATTGGCCTAGCAACGCATTATCTAGACAAATAAAGTCCTTGCAGAAGTGACGGTGTTACAATTCATGGATCATTTAGCATATTAAATAAATTAAGTATAACTGTATAACTGAGAAAAAAGAACAAACTTTGTTTGTTTTTAGGCAACGAAATTAATCACCGGAACCACATGTTTGTTTTGTCTTAATTTTCTAATTCGCACTTTAACAATGCAGTTAAGTTAGATTTTTCAGAAATAAACAGGACTAAAAACTACGGCTACAGTTACTCTGATCAGGTTCACAATTACCGAGTGAATTTTCCCATTTGTTCCATCCGGATTCCTAAAACAAATAAAAACAACCAGTCTGTTGTTCATTCATGTTTATTGAGGTCAAGAGGATGAAATATATTTGTCTCAGTAGTACGAGGTATCGTCATTCTCTACCGTCATTTCATACGTTTTATTCTTGCCGCCACGGCTTCGTGGTCACTGAAGGGTATCTGCGTACTGTTGACAAATAGTGATGACTGATCCTTGGATAGTATGGTCTGAATAGATAAATGTGCACATATATGTAAATATAATAATAATGGAGATCGAATTAGCTTTGGGTTTTTTATGCACGTATATCTCTCATTTCGTTGAAAACAGTTTAGCTCCAGAGAAGACGCCGCGTATCTCGTAGGGATTCTAAATGTTTTACGTTGATATTACTTTTATTTTAACATACATGTATTCTGAAAGATAAGACGGAAGCATCTCTGAAAATTGCTACAGGTAACGTGTTTTAAAGAGGACATTCTTCATCCCGTGCTTAAGATGAAACAATGAGCACTAGGCAATTGTTAACTTTCATGTTAATATATGATAGGTGTGTGTGGAGCCCGTTCTTAAACATGGACTAACTTTTCGGACGGTAATGTCATCAAACAAAATGCCCTGTTTTACAAATGGGCAGTCCCATATCATAAACCGTCTATCTATGACAGTGCTCTGATCTATAATGTCAATGTTTACCACAAAATTCGCCTAACATTAGAGGATTAAAAAATGAACTTGATTATTTAATTTCTATTTTAATATCGTAAATCATCTGATCTAACAAAAGTTGCTAACGGCAATATTAATGTTGACGCTAAAGGCAATAAACGTAATTTTAGGAAAAAGCATTGCAGATCAGAATGTCTTACCTTCACCCGATCAATTTCGACGGCCTTTCCGAAAAAATGGTCGATCACGTAGCTCCGTTTTCCTGTAGTGTAGTCGTTCTGAGCACAAAACGTGCAACCCTCCGATAGTTGTGTTGTAAACGTGCTCGCCAGCCTTTTGTAACTCTCTGTAAAATATATATATATTATGTCACCTACGTAGATATGTTTTAAAAATGATGATTTCTTCCAAAAACATAAAAGTGTACTTATTTAAAAATTGCATTTACGTGTTTTTTCATGATCATCGACAATGTTCTTTGGAAGAACATTTTCGATGATCATGAAAAGACACGTAAATGTCACGTTAATGCCATTTGATGCTCATGAAAAACCACGTCAATGTCATTTGATGTTCATGAAAAACCACGTCAATGTCATTTTTAAAATACGTCAGAGACATATTTGCACATGACACTTTAGTTTTGACAAAAACCGACGAATATTTAAAAAAAGAATGTTAGTATTAATTTGCGAAATGGCAGTTACGTTTATTTAATTGAAAAATATACTTTTAAAAATTATTTTACAAACAGTAAAGTTAATGATGTTAATAAAATTTCAGAAACAACGGTCGTCGGTAGTATAATGACCTACATCCCGCAAACACACGATTGCCAACCTAACTGTTCGGGTAAAGTTAGTCTCTACCTTTGATGTATGGTCGAATTCCATCCGATCTAGCTGGGCCTGTATTGAAACCCCCGAGAATCAGAGCTGTACGCTTGCGTCCGAATGACTTAATCAGACGTTCTGCCTCGAACAAGTTCTGCTCTGCGTATGAGCTGAACCGATTCAACAGATTCACTGAAATCAGATAAAGCGAACCCTCCGTAAGAGAACGTTAACTCAGGATTCACGTGAAAGTGCATAAAACAATTGGTAGCTTTATATATAGAACAAAATCAATGAATTATCTACATTTCATCTCTTATGAGCCAAAGGAACTTACAGTTTTATGAAATATTCTCTTCACCAACCATCGCATCGCGTTAATCACTAATCACTGATGCCATACATAGCACTTTTGAAGTAAAATCAGACGACGTCTTGTTACTCTGACTGTTTGAACCCCACCGTTATCAAATCTTCATATAAGACCATACATTCTGTAAAAGGGTGATCCTTCAAAAGCAAGAAAGCCAATTCATATAGAGAAAATTGCAGACTCGCTTTTATTGAGTCTGTTCATGAGTAGTAATTAAAGATGCAACACTACTCACGCCCCCTAGCACCGGCTTAAGCGGTATTCAATTTTCAAAACTAAAAGTGTTGAAATTCATAATCTCGAAGGATCATAAGTTTGTAAGTAATAAGAAAAATATTATCTGCAACATTGTTTACCTGCTAATAAACTATGGCTTAAAGTAGGCCGTATAGTTGAGTAGTTAATAACTACGGATAAGAACGATAGACTATTGTTTATTAGCAGGTAAACAACTATGCAACGTATACTATTCCGATTGTAATCAATATCAATCTACATTCACTCGTAAAGGGGGAGACATGTATCGGGCTTATTTAGATACGTTTACAGAACTGCTTCCTTTGACCTCACTGGTTTATGTATTGAAGCTACCCATTAATCACAAGCGTGCTATGTCACTAACACAGAAAAAATAACAATGAAACATTTT
The DNA here is from genome assembly GCA_032359355.1 of Macoma nasuta. NCBI lineage: Eukaryota > Metazoa > Mollusca > Bivalvia > Cardiida > Tellinidae > Macoma > Macoma nasuta. The sequence goes on along the minus strand of JAULCE010079545.1, from coordinate 3,198 downwards.
TTATGTCCTTAAAACATTTAGAATTCATTAAAATGAAGTAATTTATTGGTTTTGATAAAGTATCAGAGAACGACATATTCTTTGAATGTTGAAAAAAAGTTTTTCAATCGAGAGTTAAAAACAGCACAACTGCACGACATGTGACGTCATAAGCGTTACAGCGTTGTTAAAAAATGTTTCCACAAACAAAGTCATTGGACAGCGTCTTCAGAGGTTAACACGAACTCTTTTTAGATTCGTACACATCATCGTGATTGAACACACAGAAATGTTGCCATTGAACATGTGAATTGGGAACGGAACGGGCAAATTAAGAATAGTACTCCGGCAATTATACTGTTGATTATTAGCTTATAAAGAACGGTACTTTCTTATTTGATTATAGAGACGAAATTAGGGGTCATGTTTATGCATATTTCGTAGTATGTGTACTATCTTTGCGTAAGTGTTCTAACAGCAAAGAACAACGTTCTCCCATCTATACACGTGTACATGTACTTTTCTTCTTTATTGCACAGAACCCAGTCGATTTATTCAGTTGAAAGGGTAATGGGAACCTTTTTTCCGCATAGTTTAAGCGAGGTTAGTCGAGGAGTAACTTGGCACCCAACCGGAATCTTAAGACACGCTTAGCTATAGCATATTCAAACAATATAAAAACAAAATCACATTTACATAATAGTTATATTTCGGTTGCGCTACGTTAACGCTTAACCCTTGCCTACACACAAGCGCATGCTAGCACCACTGTAACTGATTGGTATTGAATACATTATCGTAGCGAGCAAATGCTTCATCTCCTACAATGATTTCGTATAACTGAAAATTGAGTTTAGTTTTGCATCAGATTCTTTCCTAGTGGATTGGTCAAACATAGATTGTGGAGAACAGGATGAAGCTTACAGCATAGCAGATTTCAATTTATTTGCGGAAAGTACTAACAAATCCATATCTGACTGGCAGGAAAATGCTTAGTGAAGTGGCAGTAACATCATGGGCTAAGTGCAAGGTTGAACACTTCAGTTTTAGCAAGGTCTCATCTTGAGGCGACAAGTGAAAACCGGATCTGAAAAAACCTTACCTTCAATATAGGTTTCGAAAGGGACGCTTAGATGGGTACACACGGTCTGCAGGCTACCAGCCACCTACAACGAGTTAGTAGAACCATGAGTAACTCAGACAAAAAGGTGTTCAATGAACACAATGCGTTGTCAGTTTATGTCTAAAAGTGGAATTGTAAAAATATTTTCTCAGAGATTCCCGAACGGCATTGATAAGAAATAGTATGACAACGAATTTAATTGGAGCCAGAACCAGTACCAAACTGGAATCGAGTCGATTTCGAATCGAATTGAGTACCGTTTTCACGAGATATGGCATTCGAACCGATTAAAAACCTTTCCAAACATACATGATGCGCTTTATAAAGATTTGTGATGCACATCACGTGGTTTCTGAAATTTCAGAACCGGTTTTGTACGCTGTTTGCATAATTATGCTATACACTCTGAATAGGGCAGTGAACGTGTTAAGAAATAAGTTTAATGTGATTAATTTAAAATGTCAGATGAAGTAAGAATTTGTGTAAGCACGCTCGGCATTTTCAAGAAGGAATTAAGATAAAGGCGTTAACGGAAGTAAGTGTGATTTTTTTCTAAATAATAGATTTTGCTTAATCTTTGTATTTTGAAAGACTATGCAATTATTTGTTGAAATAGAAAATAGGGGTCACCGATATTTTCAAGATTTTATTAACTCTTTTCTAGTGACCAAAGTCATGTTTTTCTACTGTTTAGAACCATATAGAGCCACTCGTTACATGGTTAATTTAATACAATGTGAAAAATGCATATGCATTTTTCACATTGCATTTAATTAATCAAGTAACAAGTAACAAATATTAAAAAAAAAAATGTTTACATATGTGAAATGCTCGTTAACCGGTATTACGTAACTCTCGCGAGAGCCGAAATTTTGTAACTGCCGCAAACGCCTTTAAAACCGCAATTGAAACCTACCCGGAACCGAATTGAAGGCAACTACAATCGGTGTTATTGTTTTCGAGCTGAAATGGCGTACACAACCGTTTCAAAACTGTTAAAAAGCAAGATGCGCATCACAAATCGTGTGGTTTCTGAGATTTTTTGTCTGGTTAGTAAGCATTATTTAACATTAACAGAATCGGAACAAACCGAAGCTTAACAGACAAAAGCGTCGATTGAATTAGATTCCGTACTATTTACAACAGGCGAATAGCGGGGTAGAACCAAATCACTGTCGGAAGCAATTCTGTTCATGCGCAATATTTCGTCTGCTTCATTATAATATTATAATATCGTATTATTTGAGCATCAGCGATCTTATGTGTGTTTGTGGGTGGGGGTAGCGATTTGAATACTGTGCAACAAAATGGCCGGTGACCCAATATGGCAGTATTATGGTTTGAGAGATAAATAATTGCTATACAAAATATAAAATTCTGACATTTTTTACATTAAGGGTTTTTCATGAATCAAATGTAAAGCCGAAAATTTTGATGAAACTCGACGTCAAGTTTTCGGTTGCAATGTCATCTTTTTAACCGCTGCGCCGTTGACGTCGACCGGATATCGACAAAATTAATATCATTTTGTAGCTTATTTTAGCCACAATGCGATAGATCACACATCCGTCTTGTATGAAATAATAAGTAACCAATATGGTCCAATAATGTTATTTTCTCGTTTTCAGACGTTGTGGAGACAACGTGACGTCAGGAGTCATGTTTGACGCTCCATGTATTCAAGACTAAAAGAGATATCTAACTGTAATCAACACTTTCAAATCAGAAATGTCTTGAAGTTTCCTCTTGCAAAACAGCTCTGCAAAATTCGAAAAGATTATTTTAGGCGCAATCCACCTTAATATGATATATAGATAGCCCGTATTTCATATCCATAAGATAAAAGGTTTTATCTAGGAATCATACATCTTTAATTTAGTTTAAACATTCATATTTACTTAACTTACTTAACTAAATAGATGAGGTAAGGTTCTTGTCCATACAATATTTGAATTGCATATTTCATATTTTTTTTATGCCCCCGGCATCTAGATGCGGGAGGCATATAGTGATCGTCCTGTCCGTCCGTCCGTCCGTGCGTACGAGGTTAACCAGATTTTACCGTTTCATCTAGCATCAACACCGCTTGCTACAAT
>JAULCE010079434.1:0-12931 GCA_032359355.1 Macoma nasuta | reverse complement strand
ATTCCCAATTTATTTTCAAATTTACTTCAATGAAACTTTGCATGCTCATGAAAAACTATGTTTTTCATGAGCATGCACAGCTTCATTGAAGTATTGTGGATACAATTAGAGAAATCTGTGTATGAATTTTCACTTAAGTTTGAGATTTTCCTTAGGAGCTTTATGAATACGGCTCCTGGTGGATTAGGGCTTGATGTCATAAATCTGCATAATTCATAAAGCCTCCATTCAGCTTCAGATTACTTCAACCGCACTTCATTAACCCCTTCACTGCCACAAGCAATTATGTGCAGGTGCAATATTTTGTCTGCTTCATTTTCAAACTTCACAGCTTTACTTAAGTTTGGGGAAAAATATTGGCCGAGAGTCAAACAGCTTGGATCTGGATGAGACGCCGAGTTACTCGGCAAATCATCGGGATCTAAGCTGTTTGCATATGAAACTATGGTTCGGGGTTAGCAGTGAGGGGTTACTATTGATAGTGCCCATGGAAAATATCAACAGCCACGATTCTAATGAAATTGCCTAAAAGATGAGAAAAACTTTAAGTTAAAATTAACAGAGAAAAATCTCCAGTTGAAAAGATTGTTCAATACTAATCCAGACTTTACATTGTTTGTCATTGAAAAATACTGACCACCCAGCTAGATTCAAAACGTAACTTTAGAATTCAAATCTGTTAATATGATAAATCATAGCTAACGAGGTACAACTTGTACTGCAGATGTCAAGATTCAAATTACTGGCAAAAACCTGTCATCAACATGTATAAATAACACTGTATAATTAGGACCCCTTATAAGAAATGTAAAATATATTCAACAAGTTGAATTCAATACATGGTCCAGAGAAATGTCACAAAAGTTTTGTAAATTTCCAAAATCAAAACAAAAACAGATCACTTTAAGATGTAAATACTGAAAAGGGACCACTGTTAGTTAACATACCCGCTGTTTGGAAGAACCAAATATAATTTTTTCTCATAATTTCAGTCTAGTAAAAAACACCTCAAAATAATCTATGGTCACAAGTTAATGAGCCATATTTCTCAACACATAACTATTCAGTAAAGTGGCAAATAAAAGCACAATTCTGGAAGTTTTCAACCATATTTATTCTAAACATTCAGACAAAGAAGCTTGGACAACCAAGTGTGGACCCAGATGCTCAGAAGCAGTTTGATCTGGGTCTACACTTGATGCTGTTTTAAAGGCCCAATCAGAAGTTTTCAGCTGGCATTGCCAATGACTTTATTGAGCGTTTTGTACTGTCCACTCATGCAGACAGCTTGCCCTTGCCCGGCTTTCACAAAGTGACTCGAGTCGAGATCGTGCTCAAACTCAAAATTTAAACATTGGATAACTCATTCAATTTTATTGCCACTGTACTAAAATTGTATCTGCCTGTGGAACATTCCATGTTTCACAGACAGACAAAATTATAGAGCAGTAGCAATAAAATTGAGGTCAATATCTGAGATTGAAATTTTGAGAATGAGCACGATCTCAACTTGAGACGCTTTGTGAAAGCCATGCCAGAATATTTAGAGTAAATACAGTAGCTGCTTCAGCACTATCATAGTTCATTCTTATCTCTACAGCCTTTATTTCAGATCTAGATTAAAAGATTCTTAACTATCCAACAAATAACCGGTATATATTCAATTTAAACTCATAATCCAAAAGTAAATTTGAATTACAATAAATGTGATAGATCTATATAAAAATTGGTCTCTAAAAGAAGATAAAGTCTTTCAGTAAACATCCACTTTAAAATATGATAAAATTCTCTCTATCTTGCTTTCTTGTCTATGAAAACTCCTCTCTGTATACAGGTAGGTATGTAAGTATTTCCAAAGCCCCCGATTCATTCAACTCTAGTGTTGCCATGCCGACATAAACTATCCTTAGTTTCCTTACTAACAAAGAAGCTCCAGATCATCTCCCAACCTGTGAGTAACAACTCCAATAATTAACCCTTTACTCTATAGACATGCCCTTTCATGCCTCTTTACAAGATGATCTTTGAAATTATTGTGGAAAACTTGTTTTTTTTTATCTTTCTCCTGTAATCTTCCTAGTCACAATGAAATTGTGAATGAGTCTAACAATAGCATAATTATGGAGTAAAAGATGAAATCTGTATCAAATTATTTCCATTTTGATGTTGTAAAACTGTAAGGATTGTCATCACAGGTAGGTAGTGAGGGCTGGTGACAAGTAAATTCCTCCTGCAGTTCCAGTCTCATTGAAAAAAACAACCCACCTCAAAATAAGCTATTCATAAAACTCCTGCCTATGTTATGAAAGTTGGCCAAAAAGAGTAAATGCTCATAAAGAATCAATCTTAATTGCTTGCTCAACGTTTCCAAATAAATATTTTGACTAACCATTCAATACAGGGTTCCCAAATGTTACCACTTTTTGCAAAGAAACGCAGAGAAAAAAAAATACATACCCAACCCTACATCCCTGTGAACAGTCGTTGACAATAAAAAGAAATGCAAGAACCTGTCTCATAGTAAAACATCCCAAACACAATCTGGGTTGGAAGTCAAACAAATAACTTAATAGCAAAAGTTCACTGAAATTCTAATCCGAGTCTGCAATATTCTAAGTCTGCTCTTTGCCAGGGAGAAAAAAATATTGTATCATATATACCAGCACTTAACCATTAAATTCTCATGCCAACATAAAAACCAAGTGTAGGTATAACAATCAGTTTGGATCCAGATTGCATCTTCAGGAAAATATGCCAGTGTTGTCTTTCAAATGGTCAAAATACAATTGAAGTGTGATATACCAGTAATTAACCCTTTACTGCAAAGAAGTGGCTTTTGAAGCCTCTGTAATAGATGATTATTGAAAACAAAGTGGGAATAGGACAACTTGCTCATAACAAGCAAATGCTCCATTTTCAACAATGTTTTTGAGCAATGTTATCCTTTAGATATTCTTCCATTTCATCTATGACTACATTATGGAGTCTTAAACTAGCATATGGTGTAAAAGGGCTAAGTCTGAAATCACAACATGTTCCAGCAATTAATATCAGGGTTGAAAACCCTAGCTCAAGTTCTGTCTTTCTAATGAAGGAATAATGTTACAGAGTTAAACATACTTTGCTAAAAATTCAAATGTGACAATAAAATGAAGAATTACAATTTTCCTACACAACATGGCTGACAATACACCGTCAACTTGATCACCGGACCCTGAGAAAAAAGTTAAACCACCAAAAAATATCAAACTGCCCTACCCTAACCTTTCCAGCATAATGTCTCAGAGCAAACTGCCAACTGCCCTACTACACTTCATAATCATGATGGAATCTTCCTCTAAAACACGCGCCAGAGCTCCAGATAACGTGCAGTCATCAAAAATGCCAACATCCTAATTTCTTCACCTAACCCTATGGACACACCATTTGTTAGAATCGTCTTGAAAAGTTGATTTTGACAAATAGGTACACCATAGAATAAAGTGAAGAAATACAGAAGTCTTGTGCCAAATATTTTATTTCCCCCTGCTTATCTAGAGAGCTACAGAGCTACATGTTTTATCCACCATCCTATCTTGTGACCCCTCAGAGCTGTCAAGCTATAGAGTTAACACAAACAAGAGGGTTGGGAAAAGCCAAAAGGAATTTGGTTTCCCAAGGACTTCAAAATCTATGGATAAAGTGGGAAAACATGTGTCATTTTAAAACCAGAGATTTCAAAATCCACAAACATCGAATCTTATAACCAGTCACAAAGTTCACAACACCAAGTCACAATGCTACAATAGGTCGACCAATATCATCACTCAATATCAAAGAATAAATAGTTTTAATCCAGATAAAACACCGGGATCCAACCCTGATCTGAACTCTTCCGTCTTTGGCCAAATTTTAACCTAATTGTACAAACTAAACAAAGGATAAATCTTTTCCACTAGCTTTCAGTTGATACCAATTAATTTATATACCATAGTGTTTCCAATGAGCATACCCTTGTTTATTTATGCCACTCTCCCGTTGTCTAAAGCTAGATATAGATATGATATATATAAAAAAACTTTTGGACATGTCTCTCAAATTTCAGAATAATATGATCATAATCTAAATATCTAATTGGCCTGCTTTAGCATACCTAAATTCTGAAGGGTTTAAACTAAATTTTGATACATACACTTTCAAATTTCCGAAATATTTGTTATTTCTATTTTTGAGAATTGAGAGCCTCCAGGAATCCTATCAGAAACAGTATGGTATTGTTGTAACTTCTGCACACATTTGACGAGCAACTGGGTTTACAAGTGATCAGAATGTAACACATGTTGAACCTCAACTCAGACGCCACTGTTTGTGGGAGCCAGACCTGATATTCAAATGATTGGCTGAAGTCTTCCTGCCTCAGTACTCCAAATGCAACGGTTTTCCTGGGCAAACATAATACACACTCCTCCTGGCAATCAGAGTGTACCTGCCTTACAGGAAGTTTTGCCCAACCCAAAACACCAAAAACACTACCATTATAATACAAAACACAGTCTTATTTCGTTCTATCTGTTAAACATGATATTTTTCGCATATTAACCCTTTTGCAGCTGATGTAAAGAACCTCATCTTCTTGGGATTTTTTTAACTAAAATATAAAGAATCATGGAAAAAAGGGTGCCTCTTACAAATTATGCTGAAATGATAGCTAAAATGTGTGACAACCAGTGAAATTCTTGATCAGTTGGATTAGAAAGATGATGACAAATACGGAACTCAGTGTTTGTATTACCCCTTTACTCCATAGATATGCCTTTGGGCTCCTCTTTAAAAACATTGTGGGTAATGGAGCATTAGCTCATAATGACAAAATGCTCCACAACATTTTCAAAGCCATTCAAAATTGATGTTTTCCTTTCTCTTAGATAATCTTCCGTTTCCTCATATACTTTATTGTCATCCAGTCTAAAAATAGCATAATGAAGCAAAAAGAGTTAATATCTTTTGTCACCATCAGCATACAAAGGGGTTAATATCTAGAACTTGCCTGCCAAACTGTATACAAACATCCCTGTGTACAAACAATCCCTTGAACAAAGCCAACAGTGTAGACCTGTATTGTCCAACACTACTCTGACATTTCTCTAATCAGGGTCTGCACTATTTGCAACTCATCATAGATGACAGAAGTTTGTCCTCCACCTCCAAATATTTAAGCGCCAGATTACCAAGCCACATTTTCATAACAGCTCCTCACAAGTCTACATAGTTTGGCATTTTCAAGGGTTGGTTTCCAAACAGTGTCGTTTATATGAGGTAGATCATTGCAAAGCTTATAAAAGTGCAGCTCCATCATCTACTATAGTCCAGCCTAGTTCCTATGACTTCCTCTCTAAGTTTGAATTCTGTCTGAACATGCTAAAGCTAATGCTATTGTTAATTTATTTAACCCTTTGCTACATAGATACATCTTTTGACGGCTCTGTAGCAGATGACTTTTGGAAACATTGTGGGAAATAGAACATTTGCTCATGATGAGCAATAGTTCTATTTCCCAAAATGCTATCAAAATATTCTTGCTACAGCGTCTCCAACCAATGTTTCTATGAGTAAAGGTTTAATCATTTCACCATGGTTTATGTATAGTGGTTCAACAGATGTGAGTGTTTGAAAGATAGTGACAGTTTCAGGCCCCGCTTTCACTAAGCAACATGATTTGAGATTGTGCTCAAACTCAAAATTTCAACATTGGATATCTTATTCAATTTTATTGCCACTGCACTAAAAATGCAACATTCTATGTTTCACTGGCAGACAAAATTATAGTGCAGTAGCAATAAAATTAAGGTCAATATCTCAGATTGAAATTTTGAATTTGTGCATGATGTCGACTCGAGTGTCTTGGTGAAAGCCGAGCCCAACATAGACAGAGAAGAACAGTGCTGAGAAATTGTGAACCCAGGCCGACCAAGGTTAATGATGGAACTGCCTCATAAAGAATACGATTACATGGTAAATGAGGATACCTGAATAGTGAACACAAGTGAACACGGCTGCAGCAACACCAACCAACAGACAATGCAACACACTTCACACTGGCATCAGTTACCATGGTGAAAACCAGGACAAACTAAAGTGAAAGTGGACACCATACAGTTCAACTTTGATAAGTGTCAGTCGAGTCCTAGCTGCTAGTCTGAGTCTAGCATGCTCACAGTGTCAAAAGGTTGGTTTTACTGCAGCAGAGCTCAAATATAAAATAGACCCATGTGATGATAGACATAAATGAATCAAACAATGGGGCAAAAAACAAAATGTAGGTGAGCTATACCAGGAGAGAGAATCATCAGAAAAATGCAGAGAGTAAAACCAAGATCAGTCCCCGCTGCCACAGACACAGACTCTCGTCAGCCGCTTACATGTTAAGGAATTCGTTTGAGTTGCAGGTAGAAGAAAATCTGCAAATTGAAATTGGAGCCTGGCCCAAATCTCCATTTGAAAAGTTTCCTGTAATCTGGGCCTGGTCATCTCTCTCTCTTGCTATAGCTCCAGCAATGCATCCAACAGATACAGATGGTTGTGAATATGTGTCAACACTTAAAGTGTCATATCAAAATTTGTCATAGGCTTCATCTTTCAAAAACATTTTTAACTTTATATGGCTTTGTAGACTTTCTTCTGCCAAATTTCTAAACCTCGACTGAATGTGTTCAGTTTAAAGAATCTAGATCTAGTCTGAGTGTGAAAAAGCTTTGATCCAGATCTGATGTAACTCAGCTTTTGTTCTAGATTAACACTGCCAGTAGGTTCATTTAGTGTTTGCAAGTTGCCTTGCTAAATTGGGAAAGAAAAAAACCTTTGACAAGAAATCATTTCTGCAAATATGCAAAAGTAAGATTGCCTTGAAAGTCAGAAAAATGTATACATAGGTTACCATGGTAACACCTTAACAATAGGGCAACAGGGAAATGCTTACATATGGTATTAAATAAACATCTGCATTTACTGTACATAGCACTTATGTTCTAAAAATTATGCAATTCATTAATATTTTTTGGTTTTCCAAAATTACATGTACATTTATGGATTTTTAAAAAAGTTAAAATCCAGATATATAAAACCCATCTAATACAAGACAGATTAACCCTTTAATCCATAGATAGCATTTTGACAGCCTGTAGAAGATTGCCTTTGAAACATTGCAGGAAATGGAGCATTTGCTCGATTCTTAGCCAATTTACCTTTGAAAACACTGAGAAATGGAGCATTGGCTCATAATGAGCAAATGCTCTGTTTTCCATGATTTTTTAAATCCATTAAAATTGGTGTTTTACTCTCCACTAGATAATTGTGCTATTCATAAAATATTTTCAATGGGAATCAATCTAAGAATAACCTATGGAGTAAAGGGTTAAAGTTAAATTCTATCGCAGTTTTAAAACATTCAGAATATCCGGCTATGTGTATAGCACGGACAGTTTAAAACACAACAAACAATGCTGATCTCATCTATATATGCATGCCATTTAAAGTTAACAGACGGTCAATACAGAGCTACGATACACAGCGTTTACAGACCAGCCTGTCTTGAGTGGCCATCAAATAAGGTATCATGGCGACTATAAATGACAGGTGGTCAACTAATGCAGAAAAGTAATGCAGAAATTCTGCATTACTTTTGTTCTGCAGTAAGTGACCACCTGTCTTAAAGACCATCATAGCTACATTTTTGAGTGGCCGTTTTATACAGGTTTGGACTGTGTCGAATAAATCCCAATTTATTTCATTACCAATTCTGTCTAATCATTCAACAGAACCCAAACTTTGAAGAGATTCTCATGAATGATCATTAAAAAGAGTGGATTTTTCAGCTAAGGTAAAGACCTATTTTTTAAAATTCAAATTCAGCTTCAATACCTTTTACCAGTATCTCTTTTTTTGTCATTACAACATTTGGCCAGCTGACTGACATACAGACTATGCATTAAAGCATCTCTTACTTATCCCCTTGAATTACTATGAGGAAGACCATACAGTAATCTGGTGACCTTAACAGTAGGTCTGCATATACACCTTGATGGACAAACCTACTGTCTGAAAAATGCTACAGTGACGGAAACAAACTTCATATCTAAGCACTGTAGTAAAGTAAAAGAAAACATTTGCCCGCAGTACAACTACAATGGATGCTTTCAAGTTTTCAACTGTCTATACACACCAGGCTGACATGTTTCTCAGTCTGTTTCAAGTTGACTACAAATTTACAAATGAAATAATGCAATTGTTGAAAATACCCGTGTTTTACAATGTAGCTGTGCAGAGGCCTGCTGTAGTAGATACTATAGTACACACCTGGCAATTCTAATGCCTGCTATACTGAAATGTCTACCATTCATTTATTACCATAATTACACAGTCGTCAACCACCTAGGCATCAGCCAATGGTCTAGATACTCCTCTCCACCAGGAGCAGTCTGTTCAGCGTCTACACCATTGGCTTTGTTCACTGATTATTCTAAACCCAATGTTATATGGTAAAATCAGTCTGCATGATTTCAAGAACATTTACAGTGATTCCCCGGCTGGTCCAAGACTAAAGAATAACTACTGTATCTAGTTTCGAAATCAACCAAATATCAACCAGCCTGTGACTCTCTGTAAGCCCCAAAGTATACTCTGCATCAGACTGTTCTAAACAAGAGTCCCAAGCCTTTCACAAAACTTTTCAAGCCAACACTGTTTGTTATTTATACTTTGAATTTCTCTCTTAATTTTATTGCCACTGCACGAAAAGTACTGCCAGTGAAAAATGCTTTTTTAACTAGTCAAAAGTTTTAGAGCATGTGGCAACAGCATTACAGTTGAAATTTGAATTTAAAAATTTGAGCATGAGCATAATTGACATTTGAGAAGTTAAGTGAAAGACCAAACTTGACCCATTTAAAACCATTTACAAATTCAGTATTACTTTGTTTAAAAAAAGTTTCAAACACAACACGCACAGAAACACTTTAGTGTACATAGTCAGTGCCAGCCTAAAAAGTTTGTCAGTCCTGCAAAATTGCCAGTTGCCATAACCAATTACCACAATATAAACCCCAAGGTGTCAAATTTTAAAATATGGAAAACAGAGCATCGACTCATGCTGACCAAATGCTCGGTTTCCCACCAGTTTTTTAAAATTGCTTTTTTCTTTCTCACATTGTGGATGTGATGAATAGCATATGCCATAATGGGTTAAGAGGATTTCACCTGCCAGTATAATGATCTGTTGGATGCATAAAGAACAGAATGATAACATACTGCATGTTTCAATTGTAACAGGTAGAGCCGTTCTGTTTTGGAGAAAAAATGATGATGAAAATGGTAGAAAAGCTCAATGTCCCCATGACACTTTTTAAAATCATGATTAAATGTAACAAATAAACATGTTTTCAATGCTTCTTCAAATTATTTCTTCCCCTGCAAATTTAAGGCAATGAAACACACAGGTTTTTTTGCAATGAAGTGTTATTAGCAGTCTATTTTTAGATCTCAAAATCTTAAACTGTATGCTCTGGATTCACGTCTATTGTCAACCTAAAAAGCTAAAATTAAATGAAGGAAATATTTGAGAACTTCTGACCTTCTTGTCCAAAACATTATTCTATCATGTACCCACTTCTTCTGAAAATTTGAAAATAAACCTTTAATGATATGCATAACAAGTAGCCAAAGATGTGAAGTATTTTATTTACTACTGGTATGAGGTTGGGGTTCAAATAAGGGTGAATATATTAAATATTATCTGAATAAACCCATTAAAACCAGCATGTAAAAGACCGTTTTAATGAGTGGTCACACCTCATGTTTCGATAGAGATATACCTACTGCCAATTAACTATGAAATTCAAACGAGCATCCCTAAATTTCAAGATCTTTTATGCAACACTATCTCAAAAAAGTTTTTCTAAAATGAGCTTTAAAAATAGACTGCATCCCACGTTTCCTTTCTCATGACTTCTACATGTGGACTACACCAACCCTGCCTTAACCCTTTACTCCATCTGCTTATTTTAAACTCATTCATAATGAAAGCACCGGGTGAAGATCTAGGCAAAAGGAAATGACTTGTTTTAATAGTTTTGAAAAACATTGCAGGAAATTGAGCATTTGCCCATTATGAACAAATGCTCCATTTCCAACAATGTTTACAGCAGCCATCTGCTGCAGAGGGTGTCACAAGATGATCTATGAAGTAAAGGGATAAAAGTTTGAATTCAGATCAGTAATTTTGTAACTGAAACTCTGATCAGAAATCAAACTGTTTGGAAACACCATCCACTTTCATTATACAGGTATGAGAAGATGTGCAAGATTTTCTGACAATCATAAAATGACAATTTTTACTGACGACAATGGTTTTCCCAGTCAATTAAAAAGGACACTGAAAAATGGTGATGACAATATTACCAGAGCCCAAGATAAAGAGGTATTTTCAATTATTCTGTTAAACAGGATCCTTCTAATAACAGATCCCCTCTAAACAAGGGTCTGCACTTTAATATAAATTATACCTTTTTCGGATTTTCTTTTTGTGAAATTGTAATCAATAGCCTATTTTTTTCTACAGCTATTTCCATAAGCTTGCTTTTAAAGGTACTTGATGAAAATTTTAGAGGTATTAAGATGGTACCGGTATGTCTTGTATATATAAATGATGCATACTGGACTCCTTTTCACATAATTATGAATAATTTCTTAAATAAAAAAAATAAACAGAGCGCAGTAGGCATTCGTTACAAGTGCAGTGAATGAGATTTCTAACCTAATTTGAGAAAAATCAAAATGAAAAATAACTTCACTTTGGTTCTGAACCAAAACGCCAACGTCATTTGACTTAAGTTTTTCAAACTAAGCAGATGGATTTGACGGTGAACAGATCAGCTGTTACATGAATTCAGGTTCTTTCAGTCAGCTACTGATTTTCAAAATCTGTTTGACACAGCAATTCCATCCAAGTACTTTTAATGCCTGAGGCTACAAATGCAACACAATGCTTCAATACAACTCTTTTAGAAAATCACATCATTCAAGGTGCAATTACTGGAATGAAAACGGTAAATATCTCTTTTCTCCACCACCCTAATCTTACGGGGAGGCTTCAGAAATCCACTCTGAGAGAGCAATACTAAAGACTACCCGAAATATAAGATTTGGTTGAGAGAATAGGAAAAACTTTCATTGCAGATTTCCAAATAAGACTCCCCGATATCTCGAGCTCTGTTTTCTATATGTATATATTCCCTGAACATATGTGTACAAACTGCCGACTGTTACGCACAGTCCTACACTTACATGGTATATTTACAGTCCACTAGAATCTAAAAGTACAAACACGAAAGAACTTGCACACAAATGGACACACACAACATCTCTTGCTCGCTACACAAATGACCAGCCATATCCAGCCAATTCATTGAAATAAAGTTTAACACCGGGTAAGAAGATAGGTGGACATTTTTATATTACCAAACTGTTTCTTATAAGCACCTTTTCACTACAACAATAATTTTAGTTTTCTTTGAACATATTGATGGTGGCATTATTTAGAAACAATATGGTTTTCTGGGTTATGTTTTTTTTTCTATTTTCAATCAATTATGTTTTGTTCAGGCCAGAGTTTATGCCAGATTAACTACATGTACTGACATACTTGTTATAAACGCCCACCTATCACATGAGGGTGATGCCCATTATGTTTAACCCTTTACTTCATATATACAAATTACAATGATTTTTCAAACAGTGTAGACCAAGGTCAGACAGCTCATAAGAGAGGTGTCTGATCAGGGTCTGAACGGTTTGCTCATCTGTTGGGCCCCGAGTTCCAGCCTGTCTACCATGGAGAAGAAATATTATCTGCATGCTTAATAAAATAATCAATAATCCAAGGTGGGTGGAGTCTTTACATAAATAGTCAGTAAAGGGCATAAACAACTCGTATACAATACCACAGTACAGAAAATGATTTTTCCACTCTAGTTTAAAAATATATTCTACTTTTTTTTATTAACCTATTAAAACGTGCTATGAGTTTAAAGAGAATGAAATAGAATGTCCCCGTGGGAAAGGGGAATGTATTTTACAAATTTTACCATAGAATTAACAATGATGTCAACGAGCATGGAAAACATGTATCCCTCATAAACAGTGGAATTCAGTAAAGAAGTCAGAGGTAGATAAAGAGTCTTTCGATTCTCTTAAAAAATCTCTTCTGTACAAACTACTATATTTCAGGTCCTCCTATGGGGGTCTACTTGGAGGATTGTCTGGGAGAAAGAAAAGTTTCAAATCTGAATGGTTTTGAAAACATTGTGAGCATCATGAGCAAATGCTCCATTTTTCCACAATGTTTTGAAAGGTCATCTTCTGAAGAGGCATCAAAAATGCTCCTGTGGGATGTGCAAAAAAAAAAAAAATTTATACGAGAGTTTCAAAACATGCTCTTTATCTGTAACTCCCAAAGTTGACCCGGCCCCATTCTTGAATAATGAGGAACTCCCTGAGATAAATCTGGGGCCGGGTCAACGAGGTAGGCAACATTGTTGGATACATTTCTTCTCTCTCAGTCCCGTAAAACAAAAGGGGATTTTTCAGTGGGGATCCCCCTTATCAACCCCTGAAATAACAGGTCCTGGGCAAGAATGGGCACACACAAAATTATTTCATTTTCAATTTGTCATCCACTGACATGTCTGTGTTGACCCTTTACTCCATATGCTATTTTAAGATTTATCCACAAGGAAAGAATCTGATAACTAGAATATGTGTCCATAGGACACAGATGCCCCCACTTCCGCTTTGTCAAAAATGCCATATTTTCACAAAAAAAACTCCGAAATGACTAAAGTGATTTACATGGCTGTCGAATTTGATCAAGATATTATGGTCACAAACATGTCTGTAAAGT
>JAULCE010079323.1:0-12933 GCA_032359355.1 Macoma nasuta | reverse complement strand
GAGTGTCAAACAGATTGGAGCCCGATCAGGCGCCTAGTTACTCGGCGTCTGATCTGGATCCAAGCTGTGTGAATAATCACCTTAGTCGCGACTAGCAGGCGAAGGGTTAACTGATAGAGATTAGCGTTTGTTGAACTTTGTTCCTCGTGTACTTCGAGTTGTTTTTTCTCTCCCAAGTTTGCGGCGGTTGAATGTATAATAACTACATGCATAGACGCATTTCCGGGACAGTCGTACAAGCCTCGTAACCGGACACTGTGTCTGGCGGCATTTTGTTGCGTGTCCTACCTGCTGGGCCTCACCATGGTAACCGAGGTACACAACATTTTACCCAAACCCTTTTACACCGACATAATATTATGATATTTTAGACACATTCACAATGTCAGTTTTTAATGAATTGGGGGCTTATCTAAGAAAAGACAAAAAAAATTATGTAGAAAAATGTTTTCAAACAACCTCTGCTACAGAGGCATCGCGTACATCTATGAAGAAGGGTTAAACATCTTATGCTGAGATACAGCTCGTTGCATTCAATGACGTATTGTACAATAATCAATTTATATTGTCTCAAGTATTTAGCCTTACTCTTTCGCGTTCTGAAATGCTTTTCAGTCTATTGCATTTAGAATCTAATTTATTTCGCTTTGAACTTTTGAAATTATTGGAATCTCAAAAGGTCTGGTTCCAGATCAGATATAGATTTTTTTCTCGGTGACTGGTCTATTTATCTGTAGATGATCAATTTGGAGAGTAATTAACCCTTAGCCTGCTAGTCGCGACTAAGGTGGTTATTCAAACAGCTTGAATCCAGATCAGACACCGAGTTACTGATCTGGGTCCAAGCTGTTTGACACTTAGACAATAGGTTTACCAAATTGCAAGAAAATCGGCCGATATTTAAAAATGAAGCAGACGATAATTTGAGTAGACGACATTTTCGTAGCAGGCGAAGGGCTAATATTCTAGTACAATCATGTGATTTTGCCTTTTATGTTGATCGGTTTACATAGGCAAATACATATTATTTACAGGTGTGTTTTTGTATTACAGGGAGGCATTCATGTATTTAGACTCGTTGATCACTATGCCGTCAATGGTATAGTTCTGCTTATCACCGTTTTCTTCGAAGCGATAGTTGTTGGATGGATATTTGGTGAGTACATCTTACATATACTCGTACATGTTAAACCCGTTGTACTTATTATTGTAAAACCTGGCAATAAGTGTTACCACAGATAAGTAGACCTGGTCCTTGATGAAGGGTTACACTTTTTTAATTTCAAAATACCATTTTCGTACATATGTAAAATCAGAACAAGCACTAAAATCGTTATCTATTTTGTATAAGTAATAGACAAAAGTACTACCGAACCTCGTTACCTCCAACTGTGTTAAATCGAAGTCATTCTTAAACCGCAACTTTATTCTGAAAAACAAACATGTTTTTTTCCTGGTGATTGTGGTTCGGAGTTCGAAATATCTATTTTGAATTAGTTCGAACTAGCGAAATTCGTATTTAATTGCAGAAAGGTCTCGCCGACTTCGAGATTTCGAGGTTCAAATGTATACGTCTTGTTTGAAGAACAGCTATACCGTTTTGATCATTGAATCACAATGTAGACCTGGCAAAGCGAACTCTCCTGTGCCATCGTGTCTAATATCGGTCTGTACTGTTTAAGACCAGGCAACAACACCAATAATAAGCTTCCAACAGTTTCATGCAAATCAGACCTGGTCAGAATTCAATGATTTGACAGTAAACCTAATTTTAGATTGGACCTCCGACGGTATTTTAAAGATTGTTAACCCTTTCTTCCACAGAACGTCATTGTAAGAAATGAATGGTTTGCTCGTAACGAGCAAATGCCTCATTTACTTCAATGTTTTCATTACATTTATAAAAGTGGCATTTTCCTTTTGCCTATATTTTCATGATTTTTATCAATTTTTTACTTGTGAGTACATCTACAATCAAAGTCCTGATAGGACCTAAAGGTGGACTAATTTCCAAGGATTTGCATAATAGAGAAAATAATGCATATATTATATTAGAAGTTAAATCAAATATTTGTGCATTTTAATGAAATAGAGCAGGATTGAAAATCACACACAACTGTAAACAGTGTAGACCAAAATCAGTTGTTGCAGTGATCATTATCTAACACAGCAGCTGATCACGGTGTGCATGGTCTACAACCAGGTTTTCACCAAAGGCGAGTATCCCAAACACTAAACTTTTATTTTTTAAGCAAACCCTATATCGTGACTATTCATTTAAATGGTATTGAATGATTCAGATACGAGTGGCATTCAAATATGAACGCATTTATTTATCAGTTAATGAACAACGGGCTTTTATTTATCGCATTCCTTTAAAACATTCACCATGTGATCTACATAAGTTAGTGACCAACCAACAAACAAGCACAAAGCAGATCGTCGCTTACAAAAAAAAGCTGCCTGATTCAAAATGTTTGGTAACCTGCGTGTTCCTACCGCTAAACGAGATAATCTATTATTAGAATAACCCGTCTGTGTATAACAAGGATTCTGGTAGATGTAACCCAAATAAAAATGCTAACCTTTGCTAAATGACTATATGAATGTCAATTGCATAAGATTTTCTCTGACTGTGAAAACATTTGGTCATAACTTATATTTGTTTTTCCTACAGTGGGGTTCAGTTATGTTTAATTCTTTAAGGTGCTGACAAGTTTGCAGATGCTCTAGAGTTAATGGTCGGTTATAGAGTTGGACTGTGGATGAAACTCAGCTGGCGGGTATTCACGCCCTTCGCTACCCTGGTAACCGTTTCACATCTCCTGTGCTTCTTCTAAACTTTCCAAATCCGTTTCTTGACAAACAACAATGTCCTTTAAGGTAGAACTCAACACTTTTAATTATAGTCTTATACTGATGCATTTTGATTAATTGTACATGAGAACAGTGGAAACAATGCAGAGGCATACAAAATTGTCTATACCGTTCTCTGTTATAAAGCTCGCTGTCGAAATTGAAATGCCGATTATTGGTGGTCATCTTTGTGGACATTTTAGTACTGTTTCCATCAGCTCTCGCGGTGGCGAATCACGTGGTCTAAAAAGTACGGTCTGAGCGAAAAGTATGACATCGACGAGGGATTAAGGTAATTTTTTTAAAGATAGCACTTACCTAACAAGAGGGATCCGGATAAAATGGTGCCGAAAGGTTAACACAATATTTTATCAATACCATGCATTGGTCAGTTTGATTGGCGGTTCTCTCGTTAATGACTGATCCTCGATCAACTGTCTGTGAAGAAGATCAGTCATAAACGGGATAACTGCCAACCAAATTGACCAGTACATAGTATCTTAGTAGTAGTCAAGTATTCTTTCGGCAGCATTGTATCCCTCGGATCCCTCAGGTTAGGGCAAGTGCTATCTTTAAAAACAACCTACCTTAATCCATCTTCGATGTCATACTTTTCGCTCAGACCGTACCTTTTAGACCACGTGATTCGCCACCGTGGTGGCGGTTCAAATAATATCGAACTGGAGTCGTAGCTTTTCAAATGCAACATCTGATCTCGGTTTACACTACTTGACACCTCGTCTGGATCCATTACATTTTATTCTTTATCACTGAAAACGTTTACGAGCCCTACCTTAGTCTTTACTGTAAACTTGATAATAATTATATTCATAAGTTCATTGAACACACATAATGTATTCGCCGTTTGACGCCTCTGTAGCAGATGACTATTAGAAACGGCACAGGAAATGGAGCATTTGCTCATGATAAGCAAATGCTCTTTTTTCCACAATATTTTCAAATCCGTTCAAAATTGGTGCTTTTTTCTCACAGATATTTATCTTATTCATCATAAATTTTCATTTTGAAAGAGTTTAGAATCAGCATTTCTATGAAGTAAACGGTTAAAATGCATTCCTTTTGGTATTAGGGTATAACGTTGTTTCAAATGGCCACCTTTGAGCCACTTCAATATGGAGAAGGCGATAGCTTCCCCCTCTGGACTACGATAGTTGGCACAGTCCTGATCCTATCCTCGACGATATGTATACCAGTGATTCTCGTATACCGCCTCTTGGTTGCCAATGGAACCATAAAACAGGTAGATCAACAATGTCGTTTGTTCATGTTTAAACGAATTTGAACGATGCAGCTATAGCGACAAATTGTTTATCTCAACACGTATGCATTTTTACAAGTGATCCCACTAAACCTGGTAGAGTCCCTACCAATATGTTATCTGTTAATATAAACATTTCAATCGAAACATTGTTGCTAACTTGATATAAATATTTAGAGTATCTCTTGTATCAGAAATTCCTTCAGCACTAGTAATTTGGTTTGGGTTTCTTTCTTGCACCCTAGACTCTATTATTAAGCCTTAATACGGCTCTATAGCAGATGAATATAAAAAGTTGTGTGTGGACTATAGCATTTCCTTGTTTTTAGCTCATACTCATTTCCCTTCAATGTTTGCAAAAAAATAAAATCGTTTTTTTTTAAATTGCTTTGATATTCATCCTTTACCTCAGAATATTTCCATATGAACAAGTCTAAGAATGAGATGATTGTTTTTTTTTAAATTCTTATTAGTACTCATGATAAAACAAGTCATATGAAAGTATTGACACGGTGCCCTATCAGTGTTTACATTGTTAGTGTTATAAAATGAACCGACTAAATAGCCAGAAACTTCCAACGGTTAACCCCTTCACTGCCGGAAGCAATTCTCGTGAAAACACCACCTTTGGTTCCCACACGATGAAATATAATTCGATCTTACAGTGTAACATACAAACATCCTCTATATCGGTATTTTCTTCTAGCGCTGGACGGACATAATCACACCACGGCTGAGAAGCCACCAAATTCACCCAAGATGGAAGCAGGAGAATGACCAGTGGCGTTATACGGAATGCCACCAGCACCACGTGACACTGATGGACACAGTGTAACGTCAGACACTTTCCTTGTTCTACATAGTACATGTACAATGCTTCCAACGAGTATTTAGACATTGTTTTGTCTAGTAGAAAAGAATCTCTTTTGCTCTATGTCCTATGCTGCCGAAAAATTAACATTTGTGTCCGATTAAAGCTTTTTTGAATTCAAGCAACATTTTAACAACTTGTTGGTGCAGTTTTGCTTATCCTTTTTGGCGCATACATTAAATGTGTATGGTTTGACTAGTTTAAGAAAACATTTGTTATCCAAATAAATAACAGACGATTAAACATTAAACAAACGATTTTGGCTTTTCCGAAACTGTTTACAAGGAACAAACGATGGTTGCAAAAGTGAAAGTGAGCAGTGTCAAACGCATTTGTTGATAAAAAACGGTTTCTCCCACTTTGCATAGCTCTAAACTAACTGTAGTATTAAGCCTTTACTCGCCGAGTGCAACCGAAATGATATCATCAAACAAGCTTAAACACGGATCCGGATTCAAACTGTTTGACATTCGGGCAACAGTTTTACCAAATTTCAAACGAATCAAACATGGTTAAACGATTAAGCAGACGAGAATTTAGCGGACTATTTGTTTTGACGGCAGAATAAGCGTTTGCATTTATTGTACAAGTATCGGCCATCATTACACGTAAAAATAGATCATACTGACTTCGGACAAAATTGACAAGTCGAGCGATTTACAATTGTTGTCTGATTAGGCTCTACGCTGATTGCATCAGAATGACAACGACTACAATCCCAAATTATATGACGCATCGAAGACGCAGTGACTGTTCTGGGTATACTGGCAATATTTGACGGCGATACTATCTTATTATTGCTTGTCATGTATCGTCGGTTTCTTCTCAAATCAGGTATGTGACATATTTGTTCAATATGACCCATACGTTGTTTTAGAAGAACACCGATGATTTGTACTAAATGCACGACACTAGTACACGTAGTAGAATCAATTCAACACCATATTCAGGTAGCACTTATGAAATTGTATTCATAGTACTATTTACTAAGCAACAATCCAAATAACCAATATAGTACGTGTAGGTTTATTACAAAGAAAGCGATAAACCGATGTTAATACAGTTAAAACTCCTAATATAGACACAACGTCTGCACAACTGCGTCTAGATATGGACATAAACGCTATTTCTTTCAAAATATTTCTTTTAAAATGCTAGACATCGAACTCTGATAACCTTGTATAACAGTTTGGAGCCACATCAGCAACCGAATTAGTGTGGCGTCTAAATCGGCTTTTGACTATTTGACAATCTTTAAAAAACAAGATTTTGTGAATCTATTGACTGGGTGTTAAACAGCCCGCATCCTGCTCGCCGTCTATTTTTGATCGAAGCTGTTTGCAAATTAATCATGCTGACTTTAACCGCGAACGGGGCGGGGTGTGTTAAGATATTATAAAGAGCGAATATATGACTTCGGACATCATGTCAGGTCCGAACGATCCAGGTACAAATATTCCGAGTTTGGAAGTGTCTTGCTATTTAGTCGATTCATGTTGTAACACTGCATAACTTTCGGATATACAGGTCTTGAGATAAGATATTTGGACTCATTATGTTCGTATCCGGGTCGAGTCGGACCTGAACTAATGTACATGCGTTTTCAAAATATCTGTAGATGGCGAATTAAATGTTGGTGCCAAAAGACTTGAACGGCAATATACAACCCGATTTGCGGTAGCAAACTACATGCAACTTGCAATCACAGAAGACGGAAGTGTTCCATTTTTCTTTAGCGTGTACATGTCAAGAATATGGTTTCCCCACAGTATATAGAGGTCGTCTGAAATAAAAAAGAAGTTGGGTCAGTATAAAACCTGTATGATGCATTGATTGTGATGGAGACAGATGATCACAATATCGTGATATAATCGTTATTTACTCTAAACCGATCCACGAGGCATATATTGTTCGATGCTTTGTCGGTTATTTAGATAATCGCGGAAACAGTTAACCTTTTTCTCCACAGAAGCACCTTTCAACATCTTTATTTATGGCTATGACAGTTTGTTAAGCTAGACTCTTTTTACTTTCCGTTTAGGTCATTTACCATAGACACAGACACTTGCTAATTTAATAGTAATCATTTTGTTTTCGATACGTTAGCGTTTTAAAGTGATGTGTTGATTTTCGGTTTTTATTGACTCTAAGCATGACTGTGTTTATTTTCAAATTTACTATTGTAACCTCGTCTCACCAACTTACAATTTGAGAACTTACAACCGTGGTGAAAAAACATCCGGGATTCGGATCAGATGCAGGGTAACTTATCTGGATCCAAGCAGTTTGCACATAAACATATCAGAATGACAGACAGAATAAGGGAAACATTATCTT
Source organism: Macoma nasuta (assembly GCA_032359355.1). Classification (NCBI taxonomy): domain Eukaryota; kingdom Metazoa; phylum Mollusca; class Bivalvia; order Cardiida; family Tellinidae; genus Macoma; species Macoma nasuta. The sequence goes on along the minus strand of JAULCE010079323.1, from coordinate 5,590 downwards.
AAATCTGTAAATGTAGCATTCCAAACTTATCTTCACCTAATGTGTATTCACACGAGTCACGGTTACAAAGTTCATCGCCTCAGCAAACGTTGCACATGCTATAATCAGTGTGGCGATTACGGCTGCAGAAGCCAGCTGCCTGTATATGTGGATCCTAACATCTGTACCAGGGTCCGGTTTCACGAAGCTTCTTAGTAAAATCTTAAACTTAAGTGAAAATTTCAAATGCATATTTCCTATTTATTTTCATTTATATTTCAATGAAACTTTGCATGCTTGTGAAAAACATAGTTATCACAATCATGCAAAGTTTCATTGAAGTATTTTTTGATAATAAAGAGATATATGCATTTGAAATTTCCACTTTTGTTTAAGATTTTACTAAGAAACTTTGTGAAACCGGCCCCTGTCTTCTATGGCCATCTTTATCAGCAATCAACATATCTGTGAACATGCTAAACGTCTTTAACCTTTATCACACTTGTCATGTGCCCAAACCCGTGTCTGCTTCGAATCTGACACTAGCCCGATTCCGTTGATATTTTGTTTATTGACCGAGTAACCCAGCGTCTGATTTGAATTTAAACTTTGTTTCTAAAAACACAACAGTCGTGAAAAGCTGTATATTGGTTAATCACTGTTAAAATGGGTTGAGAACTTACGTGCGTCTTTGTAAAATTCACCAACTATTTTTTTGTGCCAACAATTAGACATGTGTTATGCACGAAGGGTCTAATAACATAGGAGCGTGTAACTATTTTTATCCGCGTAAACGCTTAAATAACGCATCAATATTTTTGTTTGGCAACTATTCAAACGTTAAGTACATATAGAGGGTCAAACAATTTAAAGTCGATCAGATGTCGAGTTCCTTTGAAACTTATCCGCTTGCATACGAGATAATAGCGTTCTATATACTGTAATTGTCATGCGATATTGGTCGGTGGAAGAATGAGGAAAAGATGGCCGCATAGAACATAGAACTGCACTATTTGGAATGACCATCCACGGCGAATACGGTACAGAATGTGTTAATAAGTTGTAAAATGTAAACCCCGTTAGATATAGTACGGGTAACATCTCCGTCAAGATGAGGGTAATTTACTCTTTTGAAATCAAAGTCATATCTTTTATCATAGATTTTAGAAGAAACTATTCAATAAGTAATCAAGAAAGGCCGCTGAAGTATCCCAATTGTTAGCTTTATTTAATTTAAGTTCATTAAAGTAAATAGAAGTACGCAGTTTGTCAAAATGTAATCCTAATATCGAGATGTATCATTAAACGTTTGTCTCAATTTAAGGTGCAGTACCATAATGTTATGATACCAATTCTAAGTAATATAATACATATTTCAACTATCTCAATAGATAATATCTATAAAAAGAAAATCGAATCATATTGGTCTGGTTTGTTTGCATTATCGTTTTACATGAAAATAATTAAAACGCATAATATAATAGATGAAAGTGTACAACACGAGAACTTGGAAAATGGAAAACATAGTTTCTCCATAACAAACATTTTTATTCTGACATTCAAATGAGTACGTTTTTTTACGTCGTCCTCCATGAAAACTTCAGTAGAACATATCTGCAAAACGAACGTCATGTGGAAAACGTGTGATCAACCTTTAGCTCGGTATTACAGTAGGAGAAATGCTATTCTTTTCCATCTAATGCTTAAAACACTGGGTACTATCAACAAGTACAATAGTTTGGAGCCAGTTCCGACTCCGAATTACTTGGTCTATGAGTCCAACTAGTTTGACCCTTATGATCTATATTCTTCAACAATGGTCTTTTTCCATATTATTTTCTGTTCCATTGGCGTTACGTTAGCGTTTGAACGGCAAGACATAGCTTTTCTCCTACGCTACAACCTCTGCAAACATTTAAACGCAACATGCATAGTCGTGTTACCCCACGCCTCAAAAAGATTAATCGTCTTTTGTCTTTTTGTCCGCCTACTTTTGATTATTGTAATGTCGGTGTAGGAGTTACATTTTGCTAATTTAACGACTTGTACATTACATTCTAATGATTTAGCGTTATCATTAATGTGCTTCCCAACAGGTAACAACTCTTCTTCGCCGTTCTATATAGTTTTATTATTTTCTGCGAATATTTGGATTAGTATGATTGTAATGTCGGTGTAGAAGTAGCATTTTTCTGTTACTGCGACTTGTACTATACATTCTTACGAGTATTTAGCATAATCACTTAACTCCGTTTTGATTTATAGTTTTTCCGCCGATATTTGTACTAGTTTGATTGTAAAGAAGTAGCAATTTGCTGTTTTATCGACTCGTACATTACATTCTTACGACCATTTTGCTTGCTCGTTCGTTTGCTCCAACAGGGTATGTTAGCTTTTAGATGTGGATCTTGTAAGGTGTATTTGAAATAGCTTGCATGATCTTTTTTCTACTTCTTATAACACGCGGGTTCGCGACAATATATTGTCCTATTATCTAAACCATTGTGTCTCTAAACCTCTTATCAATTTGACCACTACCTTACTTCACAGTTGTACGTTCTAGTAGTAAAACAAACATGGTGGTTAATTATGTAAATATGTTAATGAATCAATTCAGTCCATATATTGCGTAACCCATCTTTCCCGCAAAAAAAACTTATCACTTAAGCTATTTGTGACACTTAAAATAAACAAATCCCATTGAAAGATTTAAAACCCGTTTATTAAATTTATTTATATTTGCTTCTCTTGTATTAATTTAAATGCAGCGCAAATCCTGACATATCCTTAACGACGCTGCTGCCCAATTACTTTTCTCTACACTATAGCGCAAATGATGATAAATGGGCCGCATCACGCGAAAAGGGGCACTCGGACATATCGAAAAAGAACTGACTCAACTCTGTCAGCGCTACTATTCCAGCATCTAGACATGAAATTTACCATTTGTATTAATTTAAATAAGCGGGTAGAATTGGATGTCCTCTAAGATTGCAAACAGTGCAAACCCTGACAAGCCACCACGTCAGTGGTGTGGCGGCTGGTCTTGGGCTACACTGTTTGCTTTGTCCGAGTGCCCCGATTCGGGTGACGTGGCCCATATCTTTTTTAGAGCGCAAATTCTGACGTATATTGTTGTACAATGTTTCAATGTAAATGCAGAGAATACGATAGAAAATAGTTATTTGCAACGAAATGTTAAACGCAACGTTTGATTCAATATGCATCTGTCTGTCTGAATATATGACATCTGCCAATATTGATTAACCCTTATCACGCTGATCGCAACCACAGTGATATCGTCAACCTGCTTGGATTTGGATCAGACGTCGAGTAACTCGGCATCTGATCCGGATCTGAGCTGGTTGAAACTCTGGAAACATTCTTACCAAATTTCAAGAGAATAATAAATTTGTCAAATATCAAGAAGACGAGAATTAACGGACCATTGTTTTGGCAGCAGGAAAATGGTAAGGGACACTTGCATGTACAAAGATCTGTTACGTAACTTATCTACGAGTCTTTGTCCCCGGCGGTTGGAGACTACATTGGTTCATAAAAGGCTTAAAGATAATCATTTAAGCGGACTTACTTAAATAGTATTATATTACAATAGTAGGTATTTGCGCATGTGCATACGATTAACTTCGAAAGCCCTCAACCACATCAACAATGTTATTAATTGGTCAAGACGTCACTTCGTGTGTCTCATCCTATCGTTCAACCTTTACATAGGGGGATTGGCTCTAAGACCGTAGACAGATCAGATAGCTGACATATTAGAGAATTTCTTCACTCTATATATTGAAATTTATTATACTGGATCACCACTGTTATTAAATTACTGGATAACCAAACTGCGTAAAACCACATCGGAGTATTCATTTTTACTCATTATGTTTTAAAAAAAAATACTTAAAGAATCAAACATTATTTTTTAAAAAACCCATACAAACGAGTATTCATTGTAGGAATGACAATGAAATAAAATCAAAAGGTGCAGTTAACCACGGTGATAATGGTTATTGAACACTTAACTCTTTATTCTTAAAACTATTTTAGATTTATCAACAATGTACGAATTTGATGAATGTAATACAATATTGGCAAAGAAAAAAAATGCCATTTTTAATTTCATTGAAATAATTGTAGGAAATGAAACTTTTACTCGTCACGAGTAAATGCTCCATTTCCTACAATGATTTCAACAGCCACCAGTTACATAGGCACTATAAGACGCGTATGGAGAAGAAAATGGTTATGGAAAAGTTTAATCACATAATAAAACGAGACAAAGACGAATGATTTGCTACGACTTTGCAAGAAACATTATTAAGCCGATTGTATTGCGTTTTAAAAATGGTCAGTTGAAAAGTTTATTTATCTGAAGAAGAAACACTAATTGCATACTCATACATACATGTATATCAGAAATGACGTCGCCAGCATGATATAACGTCATTATATATTTTTTCTATATATTACTGGTGATATTACAATGTTACGTAACGTCATTATGAATAGCGCTAAATGACTGTACTATCATTTTAGAGAGTTTAGTTTTAAATATTGGTACGTAACTACTACGAAATAATGTACAACAGAAGTTTATTTTGAAACTATCGATTCTGTTCATTATTGGACTCCTTACTGAAACGACATTCCTTAAAAAACTCCATAGAAAATTACTTTTGAACAGTATGGATAATTGAGCACTGCTCATACTGAACAAATGCGGTTTTTTCAACAACGTTTAAAACTCCATTCTAAATAAGTGTTTTTCTTTTAGATCGATATTTCCCCTGTTCATTTTATTTTATTGTAAATGAATCTGAAACTATATATGGAGTTTATGGTTTAAGTTCTTGTCATGCCACAAACAGCATTCAATAATAACTATTCCATTTACTTTTGTATACATTGCACCATCGTTCTAGATAAGAATATACCTCACTCGGTTAAATGTATTAGCGTAATTTCCCATGGAGTGCATTTTTTGTAGTAATAAGAATAATCTTACCAGAGTAAGTTGAATTATACCGCTATAGATGAGACGTCATCATTTTGGGAATATATATTGATGTATCATTCGCAACCACAGGCCTTCTTTGGTGCCTTTCCTGGCGTAAATTGATGTAAGGGTCTGTATTTTTCTTTTTCTTGAAGATCTTGACATGTGCCATTTAAGTAAAATATTTACCTAAGCACGACGGGCATGATATTTGTGGGTTTTTAAAACAAATAAATCACAGGAGGAAACTTGCTCCAGAGTCAAACTTAGCATGTTATTTTGCAACTTGTAATTACTTTTCTGGTCATTGAGCATAGACTGCTTACTATCATTGCATACTTGTGATGGTAATATTGGTGTTGATCGATGCTTAGCATCTATATTTGGAAGAAATCTACCCAAACGAAATGTAAATGACGAGATCTCTGGGAGGGTGTGGTACGATTGTATAACTACCTTGAGGACAAAAGATCTAACACCGAGATGCAGACTGCATGTTGTTTTCATATGGTGTCCGTGCTCGGCAACTTACGTTATATATGGGGTTGTGAAATACAGATCTTACAACTGTACATTAAACATGTGTTTTATCCTTTTTAA
>JAULCE010079212.1:0-12933 GCA_032359355.1 Macoma nasuta | reverse complement strand
CCCCCCCCCCCCCCCGCCCCCCCCCCCGGCCTGACTTGGTCAGAGTTCTAATTCAACACATTCTGCGAAAAAGGCCTTGTGGAGGATCAGACAGTATAGACAGAGTTCCTATTAAAAATATCTGATGAGATAAAGATATACACTTATTTCAGTGTAATGGAGAACAATGAATTATTGATTTGGAAATTTTTAGATTGCAAGTGAAAAGAGGAATTAAGCAAGATCTCATCTTCAGAAGATTAGTGAAAGCTGAATCTTGATTTCACAGTATCCTTAAACCTTTCCTCCACATGATTTTTTAGACTAATCTGCAAGGAAAAAGTCTTATAAAAAGGATGGATATATTATGTGTAAACAAAAGAAAAGTGACATTTTTAATTTGTATTGAAAAGTAGTAAGAAATTGAACATTTGCTCATAACAAGCAAATGCTTCAGTTCCCACATTTTCTGTAGTTGTGTGCTACAGGTGCTTCTGTCGAGGAAAAGGTTGACTCTATTATCTGCCTTTTCAACTCCAATTAGAAAATGACATTTTATTCGGATCTATATCTGTGTGATCTTAATTATACAACATATTTATTGTGAATGCATTGTTTTGCCACTTAGAAATGCATGAATTTACAATATTATGAACCATATATCATTTTAATACTGCCCCTTAGATGAATTTGTAGATCAAATCCTGAATATTTTAAACCCCTTTACTCCAAATGCTAATTTTAGGTTCATTCACAGTGAAAGTATTATAAGTATATGATGAATAGGAAGATTATCTAGAAGAAAACACTAATTTTGAATGGTTTTGAAACTTTATGGAAAGTTTCATGATGAGAAAATTGCTCAATTTCCCACAATGCTAAAGTGGCAGCAAAAGGCACATCTATGGAGTAAAGCATGGGCGAATCCAGAGGTGGGGACAGGAGGTCTGGACCCCCCCTGGAAAATAAAAAAAAATGCTGAAACATATTTCAAATAGTTATAGACAAAGGATTTGTGTCCCTTTGTGTCATTAACGATGGATGTAAACAAACGTCGATTGTTAATCGACGTTTGTTTACATCCATCGTTAGTGACACTAAGGGGTAAATATACTTTCAAGGCTATTTGCATCCATATCATAAACTTTAAAGGATCAATTCTGAGCTGGACCCCCCTCAGAAAAAATCAAAATAGTTGGACCCCTCCTGAGAAAAAACACGATAAAGTTTTATGGTCAATTTGTACACTACCTTTCAGCAGATTTATTCAATCAATATGTACTATATCAATCCTTTACGAAAATAATAATTTACATATACATGTATATATATTAAAGATACAAATATGTATAGCATGTATATGCATTCTGGTAGAAGCTGGCAGACATTCTCAAGTCTCATGTCTGAGTACACATCCCTGATCTGAATAAATATATTTGATAAAAAAGACTGTCCATCGTGATGATGGTTAAACAGTTGCACACAAGTCATTTGACAAGATAAGAATTACATTCTGAAAGTGCTTCTAGGCAACGCAACTATCATAATTGGGGTATCCGTATGTAAAATACAATTATCAAAGCACATATCTACGTTTACTAGAATTTACCGTCTTTTTTTCCAGGTGCATTTCAGTTGACAGTACTTGCTGATAATGATCAGGCAGAAATTGAAACATTGCTGCAAACTGTGATTGAAACCCAGGTACCAGGCACATCACAGAAATATCTCAAGGTGTCAGGGAAGCTGCATTTATCTTGGCTACAGGAGGTATGGCAATACATTACTTCATTTACTTCCAAAGAAATGATTTCAATCTGTCAGCGTGTACCAATACTCCCCATACTAAGAGGTAAGAACTGGGAAAATGCGGATGTGAATATTATGAAACTTTCAAATATGATGATCCTTGCAGAACATGGTGGAAAGAAGTTACCAGATGATGTTTGCCTATGTCTACATGCTTTGGATGTAGTTATAGTGCCTTCACTACCAGAGTGGATACCTGTGCAGACATTGAGATACTTGCCTGATAAAGGCTCAGTAATACAGCTGCTTACACATGTACAAGAGACTGCCAGTTCGATTCAGAGAAGGAGTGTTATTCAGAAATTTAATGATTCCAAGGTATCATGTAGAAGAGAATTTATGCTGTATCTTCATTCTGCACAACTGCCACAAGGACCAATTATAAACTTCATCAGAAAGCTAAAGATGTTTCCAGGAGTAGAATCCACAGAAATTTCACCAGAGATGTTTTCGTGTAACGATGGCTACAGGTTTACTTCTACAAAGGATTTACCCGTCAAATACCCTACCAAATTGTTAGACGGTTTTAACGAGGCAAAGCAGTTTCTACTTAAGCTTGGTGCCCAGGAGATATCGTTTGCAGAGTTAATTTTGCTGTCATTACAGAATATTCAGAATGGAAAGTACGGTAGAGCTGAGGAAAGAACATTCATGGACTTTTTTCTACAACATTACCATGAAATACAATCTGAAAGTGATATTTTGGCATCAATTAAAACTATAGCCAGAACGGTGCCTTTCATCAAATGCGACCAGAGCTTCAAAAAACCTACAGATTTGTTCAATCCAACACATATCGTTCTTCAGAACCTATTCATAGCAGAGCCAATGTTTCCAGATTCTAAATATGATGTACAGATTTTGTCACAGCTTGGTCTGAAAAACCGTGAGAATCTTTCGGGGGAGGATCTTGTCACAACAGCGAAGATATTGGATACCTGGTCAAAAGCCAATAAGAACTCTCCGGAGATGTACAAAAAAGCGCAGGCGTTAATGAACGTGCTAACTGTTCATCCTGAATATCTAAATCATTCTTTTGATGGCAATCTTTTAAAATATGCACTGTTAGATCTGGAGTGTGTAGAATTCAAAACAAACAGGACATCAAGTTTTCCAAAATGGCTGCCATGGTACTCATCGACACATAGTCTTTGCAAACCATCACAAGTGAAAAACATTTCTGTTGTGAATATTGTTGGATCAGTTATGCCTGTGGTTGAATCTGAATCAAAGGCAGTGTGTGAGGCATTTTGCTGGGAAACAAATATTCCAGAAGATATGTTAATCGCCCAGTTTGAGGAATATAAAGGAGGATATCAAGTAAGACATGAAGCAGACCTTCTTGCCTATTTGAGGAGTTTGTATGAGTGGCTGATAAGTGATGGGTTTACACTTGAGAATTGGCAAAACAGGCCCATCATTTGGGTCAGAAATAAATTCTGTGCACCCAAGGATGCAATTATAGACAAAGATGAAAATGACCTAAAACTAGCGCCACATTTTCACTACATAGCAGATACATTCAATGACTTGCCAGATTTCTTTGTAAGTCTAGGATGTCACAGAAACCAGAGTATTGAGGTTCTGTTTAACACTCTGACAAGCATTGTAAGCCAGAGCACTGTTAGTTCTTCAGATTTGAACCTTGCCGTGTCTGTGATACGACGACTGGCAGAAAGGCAAGACGAACTATCGCCTGGTCAGAAGGAGCAGATACCACTTCCAGTACACTTACAAGACAAAGTGTGTTTCAAGCCTCTCATTGAATGTACATTTACAAACAATTTAGATGATTATCGGTTAGACGACGATGATGATAGTGATGATGATGATGATAATGATGATAGTGATTCATTTTCAAACATGAACTTTGTGAGCAGGCATATAACTGAAGATGTTGCAAAATCACTCGGTGTAAAAACATTGCAAAGACGAACCCTTATGCACACAGAAGGAATGACATTTGAGAAGTGGGGACAAGAGGAAGAACTTACAACCAGGCTGAAAACATTGATAGGAGAAGGCTATAGGGATGGGTTATCAGTGCCTAAAGAGTTATTACAAAACGCAGATGATGCTGGGGCAAAATGCATAAAGTTTTTGTATGATGAAAGGGAAAATCTGGATGCCCAAGAAAGGCTTCTTGATAAAGGTATGAAATCATGTCAAGGGCCTGCACTCTGGGTTTTCAACGATGCAACATTTACAGATGAAGATTTTGAAAATATTAAGAAACTTAATGGGGCAACAAAGGAAAATAATGCCAGAACTATTGGCAAGTTTGGCCTTGGATTTTGTTCTGTGTACAATCTTACAGATGTTCCAAGTTTTGTCAGCGGCTCCAGCATTGTGATATTTGATCCTAATAAATCACATTTAGGAGATGCCCTTCCTGAAAATTCTCCTGGGTTGAAAATAGACTTATCACAAAGACGTAACAGAATGCTATGCAAACGTAACAAAGACCAGTTTAAACCTTACTTTGAAGTCTTTGATTGTGACATTCTTTGCAAAGAGCCTAATTATGAATATGATGGGACTTTGTTTAGACTTCCATTTAGAACACATGAAGATGCAAAGATCAGCAAGATCAGATCCGATCCTTATACCAAGAATGATGTTTTAGAATTGCTTAATTTGTTTGTTTCTAATGCAGGAAATCTTCTACTGTTTACACAGAATGTACAGTGTATTGAAGTTTATCATCTTCCTCCATCTGCAAAGTCTGTAACAGAACGGACACCGGTGTTTAGTGGTACACGAGACTATTCTCAGTGTAATGGAAATACTTGCAGTTCAAAATCTGAAAGCATTTTATCACAGCTGGCATTACATTCTATGGAAATATCAGAAATTCAGAAGTTCCGTATTCAGCTTGAAGTATGTAAGCCTGTGGAGGACATTAAGAAAAAAATCTTAAAGCAGTCGCCAGTGAAAACATCATCTGATTGGATTGTGTCCTGGGCAACTGGAACAAGAGAGTCTAAAAGTCTGGCCTCAAAAATGACAAATGCCCTTTCACTAGCGGCAGTAGCTTGTCCATGTGAAGGTGCATCTGGTTTTCCAAAGAAACTTTCAGAATTAGGGAATGGGTTCTTCGAAAAAGGAAGATTGTATTGCTTCTTGCCTATCCCAACATCAACAGAAGTACAATGGCATTTGCATGGATGCTTTGATGTGACGTCTGATAGAAGACAGTTAAGAATTGACACAGAGCAGGACAGATCTTCCTTGCACAGTAATTGGAATGAACTGCTTATGTCTGATGCTGCTGTGAATGCATTTGTTAGACTATTGGTCCACTTTACCAAGATACCATGGTCTGGCTCATACCTTTTTCATACCCTATGGCCAGTAGAACCTTCTATGTCCATGCAACCATTTATCCACAGTTTCTTCAGGTACATTGTCAGAGAGGATGTTAGAATCTTTGAGGGGTATAATGGATTTCATTCATTCAATGATATTATATTTTTGGACAGCACAATCAGGAGCAGTGAAGACATAGGAAGCATAGCATATGATATGTTGATTACATTTCCACCTAGGGATAACTTCTGTATCGTAGATATACCAAACGGTGTGATGGAAGGTTTGATGATTTATAATGACAAAGCCACAAATGAACAAATACACGGAAAAATGGTTAGAGTTACAGAGCTGCTTTCAGTATTCTTAAAAAATATTCACAAGTCATACTGGAATTTGAGAGTCAAAGACCGTAATAAGATGATATTATATGCATTGGATATTGATGATTCAGAGGTCATTGATATTATAAAGCAGACAAAGTGCATTCCTTGTGTGCATTCTGGAATACTTAAGAGACCCAGTGAGATGATTCATCCATCTTCAGATGTTAGCTCTATGTTCAATAGCAGTGATGGAATGTTTCCCATAGATTCAAACCCTTTCAGGAATACGAAAGTACTACAGAAACTAGTGGAGTTAGGAATGATGGACACCTTTCTTCCTATAGATCTGCTGAAAGAGAGATGCCAAACTGTTGAGAGAATATCAGCTGAATGCTGCACTTGTGCACGAACTAGGATCAAAACCATACTGGAGTATTTGAATGGGTACCGGTATTCAGTTTTGAAGACATATAGTGAAAATGAAGTTAGAATGTTAAGGAATATATACTGGCTGCCAGTGAAATTGAAACCATCAGATTGGCAGTTTTCTTGGTATTCGGATTTAAATATAAACCTGAAGAAGTTCGAGAAAAGTACATGTACACAACATAAGAAAGACAAAGTTGTTTTAATTTTAGGGCAACCTCAACAATTACACCGCCAAGAAGATCAAGATTATCTGGCATGTGTTGCATGCTTACTAGATGAGCATATTGTTCAGATAACCAGTAAAAAGGTTTGGAATAAACTAGGCATTTCTAATGTTGAAACTCAGCAGCATTGCAAGAAAGTAGTTGATCAATTATGTGTGATGTCAGAAGAGTACAATAACAATCCAAAACAATTATTTATAGTTTTCAATGAGATATATAACAAAATTATCAAATGTGTCAACAACAGAATAGTGATGATGAAAAATCAACAAGAGGAAGATCTGCCATACATAGGGAGATTATACAACAAAGATGTTGTCCTTATCAGTAATGATAAGCTTGTTACTCCAAAACATGTAGCAACTTGTGTGGAAGCAGAGTGTTACCCATATCTCTGCAAACTCCCTGCAACTGGAAAAACCACCATAGAGTATTATCGTGCTATTGGTGTCAAAAGTAATTTTACAGTAGCAGATGTTGTAGAAGCCTTACAGACAAATCAAGGAGGAAAAACCAAAGTTACAAAAGAAGAAGTAAAAGTTGTCATTAAACTGTTGCAAATTCTTGTGGAAGCAATGAAATTTGAAGGAAAACATTATGATTCTTACAAAGAATATCATGAGGTTATAAAAGGTCCAGATAACTGTGGAAAATTGCATCCAACATGTAAGCTTGTGATGGAAGATGAAACTTTTTCAACATTGATACCAATGAATATAATGCATGAAGAGTTCTCTCTAGCACTCGGTGAGCAACTTGGCATGAAGTTAAAGAAGAGAAAGTGTGTGGAGGAAATATCATTGTGGGTTCCTTGGGGCCAGAAAGAGAGATTAGTAACACGTTTGAAAGGGCTTCTTAAGGATTATCCTTGTGATCTAGGAATAATGAAAGAGCTTCTTCAGAATTCAGATGATGCCGGTGCAAAAGAACTACACTTCATCAAAGACTGTCGTACTCTCTCTACAGATAAAATATTTGGCTCAAGCCATTTACAAGGACCCGCTTTATGTGTGTATAATGACAGTTACTTTACGGAAGATGATCTTATGGGAATTCAAAACCTCGGGATTGGCAGTAAGCAAACAGATCCTTCAAAGACAGGCCAGTATGGTGTAGGGTTCAATGCTGTGTATCACCTGACTGACTCACCCTCGTTTCTTACCAAAGGCCCGGGCCTTGGTGAATGTGGGCGACTCTGCATGTTAGACCCATTGTGCACAAATATTCCTGTCAACGAATCTGACCCTGGATTGTTATGCTATGCTGATAAAGTCAAAGAAAACTTTCCAGATGTATTATTAGGATATTTGGAGAATGATGGGTTTTTCCACTCTGGCAAGGGAACAATGTTCAGATTTCCTCTTCGTTGGGAGGAAAGTGAAATTAGTTCTGGAATAATAACACAAAAAGATATGAATAAAATATTAGATGGCTTTATTGATGAAATGGTAAATGTTCTACTATTTGTCAAAAGCGTAAAGACTATAAAGATTTCAAATATATCTAGCTCAAAGTTGATACATGAATATACATTGAGTGCTTTAATTTCAGAGGAAGAAGAGACAAAAAGAATGCAGTTTTTCAATAAAGTAAAGGAAATCGTGAAACAAAATAAAGGTAATCAATCAAAAAATTTAGATTGTGAGAACTTCGAAGTAACATATACATTACAACTTCAAGACTCTAGAAAACATAGGCAAAAATGGTTGATTGTGCAGCGATTCGGATTTCCAAATGGATTAGAAGTTGAGAAGATCATTTTGGATTCATTTGCTCGTAATGACTTGGGGCATCTGCCTCTGGGTGGAATTGCTGTTCCTTACCCTGATTTTGAAAGGGTTTCTCACCAACATTCTGATGCAGGAGCTTCGAAGCAGCAACATGCTGGAAATGTTACATCAAAACTAGGAAAAGTCAGTAAAAAAAAAAGAGGAAAAGAAGTACCACTAGGAAAATTAACCAATATTGGATTTCAAAGGAAAACTTCAAATTTACCCCAATCAATAAGCTCGCAGTCTTCAGAAGCCACAGAAACAAACCAGAAATTGGGCCAGTTGTTCACATTTTTACCCTTACCTGTTCAGACTGGTTTCCTAGTACATATAAATGGACATTTTTCTCTAGATCATTCTAGGCGAGACTTGTGGGATGAAGGATACAGAAAGACATGGAATGAAATGCTTGGACAAGCTGTAATAGCTCCCTCTTGGACCAGTGCTATCAGCTACTTCCATCAATACTTTACAAAAAAGAACTTAAATAGAATGAATGTTACTTCATGGAAAGTTATTAGCAAAATGATGGAATGTTATCACAACTTGTTTCCCCTTTTGACTGATTTAAAGCATAACAGTTACTATTCCAAGGAAATTGTTAGACATTTTTATAATATCATATTTAAAGAGGAAATGAAGCTTTTGCCTGTGGTTAAAAAAGAATGCAAACATTTTTCTATAACTTGGGTGACATTAACACCTGGCAGCAGAATGTTTGGAGCAGTGTTCAATGACATTATGTCAAACCTAAGACATGGCGAAGTCAGTACCAAATATGAAGATGTCCATGACAAACTTTTCAAACTTGAAGGTGTGTTGAAAGATGTTGGAATGTCAATAGTTAAATCGCCAATGTCTATTCATAAAACAATTACAGAGCTGGGATGTCCGACTCTTCCTACAGCAACTCCATCATTTGTAATGAAATTTCTCAAAACATTTCAGCGTGATCAACCTGGGGCTTGTTGGATAGGTAAGATAAACTCGACCATAGAAAAGACAAAGTTTGAAAATGTTGACAGGTTGCAGTGCTTGGTTTCTTATATATCAAGAGCATCCGAGTTTCCATCAGAAGCCGAAGCTTTACCAGTCTTGCTGACAGCAGATAATATACTACATCAGTTAAGCACTGAATCTAGAATATACCATTCCTGGTATAGCAAACTTCTTCCAACATCTAAGTCTGTTTTTGTTCACGAAAAATTGCTGCATTTGCTGAACCATACAACACTTTCCAGCAAAGGATTACTTAGGTTGTTAAGGTGTGAAGATTTTCATGAAATGCTACAAGAAGAAGATGTTACTGAATACAAGTTACAGAGAAGCATTTATTGGAAAAATCAGGAAACATTTAAACTCATAACTCCTGCATGGATTGACAAGTTTTTCCACTTTGTAGAAAATACAGATCCAAGTCAAACAAATCAAACTGAAGCATTTTGGGAAAAGCTGTGTATATTTGAAGGCTGGTCATTTTTACCAGCTGTCTATGCAGCTCAACAGCATAAATTGGTACCTATCCGATTGGGTTATTGCCTGTTTCTGGATAGGGGAGAAGATCCAGAAATATCACAAGTTATTGAGAAAATAGGCATTCCCAATTTAGATGGGGCTATATTTTCTGACTTTAAAGTGAAGAACATGGTTGAAAGTATCCTTTCACACACTGGAAAACCAGTGAAATTACTTAAGTGCCTGGCGCAATATAGTCATAATATTGTACAGGCTGCATTGACAAAAGGAGAAGCAGAAACTCTCCTGAATTACTTTGAAAGCCATATCATCAAACTTCAGTCCCATATCTGCAGACAAACTTTGAGAAGTCTTCCTCTGTATTGCACACAACAGGACAACTTAGTTGATTTAAATGCTGGAGATATTGTAGTTATACCTAAAGGAATTCCTATCGCTGGACTACAAGAATGGGCTATGAGATCAAACAAGGTTCTGCTGAAACAAACATTCCGACTGTTAAATCTCTACAAATTGTTAGGGCTGAAATGTGAAGATGATGACAAGTTTTATGCACAAACACTTCTCCCAACAATAACCTTCTTGCCAGTGCAGTATTGGCTAGATCATATTAGATATATGAAGCAGCTATTATATCCATTTAATATACAAAAGCAACAATATCTTCAAATATTATTAACAAGATTGAAGTTAGTACCATTCATCAATATTGGAAATGAAATGAAACGAGTGTCAGATTTGTATTGGCCCCAAAATAAAGTATTTTCGGTGATGCTGACTGAAACAGATTTTCCACCGAAAGATCTTACAACAGATGACTGGAAAGACTTTTTTAAGTTATTAGATATGAAGTTTGAAGTTAATGATGAAATGCTGTTGCAGTATGCAGAGGAAATTGAAACAAAGGGAAGACAACATATCAATAGTCTTTTAAAGGAACAGTCTGATGCAATTCTGTCTTGCTTTCTTAAAGGGAAATGGAAATATGAGACCATGTCTACTATCAAATCAATAAGGTTTATATTTCCCTACAAAGTGATCTCTAAATTGTGTAATATATGCGAACAAGTTGGTTGTGCTTCCAGTTTAATTGCATTTGAAGAGTCTATATCTGCAGTGCATAAAAATTTGTGCTGGACTTCCATGAATTTGCTTACAAAAGTTCCAAAAGAAGACGAAATAATTAATATTTTGAGAATACACCAACAGCCTCCCTTAGAAAAAGTCGTTCTACATCTTCAAAATGTAAGTACAAAATTTCATGAACGATTGCCTCGGGGAACAGTGGATGCTAAATTTGTGCAGAAGTTGATGGATGAATTTTACTGTTATTTGGACAATACTTTTTGCAATAGTGCTAGTATTTTAAAACGTTTGGAAAACTTTCCTGTAATCTATGTGCCACACCACAGTGTTGTTGTGACGCCGAAAGCTGTTGTTATAAACTTTTCATACCAAGAGGAAATACCTCCTTATTTGTACAAAGCACCAGAATACTATGGTCGATATTTAGAATTATTTGTGAAAATGGGAGCAGTCAAAAATATGAACATAGACAAGTGCATGTATACACTTCATGCACTTAAGGTGGATGTTGGTGATAGGCAAATGACTCCCATTGAACTGTTTATTACGACAAGAATTATTCATTGGTTGATCACAATCTTAAGACAGAAACAAAATTCAACGTATAAAGAAGGCGTTTTATTCTTGCCGAATAAGCAGAAAAGACTGGTTGACTGTAGACTGCTTACTGTGTCAGATGTAGATCTTTTTGAAAGGCTGTTGAAGGATAAAGTATCAATTGATTATTTCATAGGCTTTGATGCTCTTGAAGTTAAAGGAGCAGATCCAAGAAACATTTTTTGTCTTCTTCCCAAAGATCTTCAACCTGATATACTAAGTGATGTTGCCAAACAACAAATTTGTTTGAATGAACTACAGATAAATGAGGACAGTTCTAAAGCTGCTGCAATAGAAAACTTTTTACATTCTGCGGAATTTATTCAAGGTGTTTTGAGGCTAGTTAAACATACCATGTCCTCTCAAGAGAGAGTGTTTTGTGAGGATGACCATGTTCTACAGATTACAAATTGTATAAGTATGACTAAAATATTTAGTGTTTCAAATCTAAAAACTGTCTTATTATACAAAGGCTCAATTGTAGATGGTACTGATATGCCAAGAAAATATCACATAAAAGAAGTAGGTCCTGCACAATTCATATTTTACTTCTCTGAAGGTGATAGCCAATCATCAAATATGCTTTTGCATAAAGGTTTGACAGACTTGATAAAAAAGTGCACAAATGATGAGGTTGGCGATGGACATATTGTTTCACTGATGCTTTTAAGACTTGATCAACCATCAATGATAAACTCAGATTTAGATGAACATGAAATTCGTTCATATAATCTACCCCAGAAATTTACAGATTCTGTTTTCCCAAAGCCTGGTACATATGTGGAAAGTCAGTTTCACCCTTTCTTAGAACGATCGATAACGCCATTCAGAAAAGAGGAATATAGGTTTGCTGTTATGGAGTTGGAAGATGAAGCAATAACAAATGATAGAGAAGAAGCTGAACCAGTGTACATTTATGTCAGGATTAAAGAGGAAGTAAATGGTGAACAGAACCAGTCTAATTTGAGGAGGCTTTATAAGGTAAACACTGGAAATCTGCACATACCAGTTGAGAATATACCAATATACAGGTTGTATAAATTTGTTACAAAAAAACAAAATACAGAAACAGGGCTTGTACCATATGATAGCGAACCAGTTACTGCTGTAGCTTTTGATGAAACATGTAGGCGTATTAGGGATGATCTACAAGAGGCTTGGGAACTACCCGAAAGGGAGAGAAGGAGAATTATCATGAGACTGAGGATGCGATGGCATCCAGACAGAAACCCGCATAATCAAGACTACTGTTCTAGAATATTTAATTACATCAGTAGTGGGATTTTATTGCTGGAAAGAGGAGAACAGGTTTCATCAGTTGTCAATGAAAGGACGGGCAGGGAAGCACCAGATATGTCACGGTCGGCATACCATAACACGGTCATAAATGCAGACCGTAGAGCAAGTACATATACAAGAGCATATAATGATAATCTAAATGATTACAATAGGTCGAGTAAATCTGGAAGATACAGCCATATCGATAGACCATCTGAGCCCAGACCAGACATAACAGAAGCAAAGAGATGGATGCGACAGGCAAAACAAGACTACAAAGCGGCAAAGGCACACCTCTCAGGTGCTCAAGATGTAGATGGCTTCAACTGGGTATGCTACACATGTCACCAGGTAAATACATTAGCATCCTTGTATACTTTTCTGGGTTTGTACAGAATTTGGGTGCAAGCAGATATCCACAAAAGGCTGATTGTGGTGTGGCCTTTCAAATTATTATGGCTATTTTCATCTGAATGATTGTTTTTGTGAAAAAGTGATTACATTTAACTTCAAACAGTAGATTCATTGACCTTAAAGACATATATACATCACAGTCCAGTGACTCCAATTTCGACACGTTGAGCTGTGAATTTAACACCTATTTCGGAGAGGTATAGCTAGCCCATATTTCTCTCGGAGGCCCTGCAA
>JAULCE010079101.1:0-12934 GCA_032359355.1 Macoma nasuta | reverse complement strand
AACCGAGTCTGCAATTTTCTCTATATGAATTGGCTTTCTTGCTTTTGAAGGATCACCCTTTTACAGAATTTACAATAAAATGTGTTTCACCACTTTTTCCCTCAATTTCAAATTTCATTCCAATGAATGATTGCTACGTTTGTCTTTAAAGACTATACATTCATCTGAGATATAGACTGATTGTAGATGGTCGAAACATGTTGACTCAATTTATGAGTCATGTATGAAACAAGTATGTGTTTTAAGAAAGCTTAAATACATTTTAAACCCTACTCAAAATCTACAAGGGCTTTATTTTAGTAGTATTGGAATATGCCTCCGAGGTCTGGGACGGTTGTAATCAGTCAGATAAGCAGAGACGAGAACGTTTACAGCTAGAAGCTGCCAAAATAGCTTGTGGTTTACCAATCTATTTTAAAAAAAGAGTATGTTTACCTGGAATCAGAACTAGAAACTTTAGAATCAAGAAGAGAGAAAAAAAGTTTTTGTTTTTTTATAAAATGCACAATCATTTAGTTCCACCATATCTCAGTGAACATTTACCGCCTCTAGTAACAAATTATACTCTTAGAAACAATATTGATTACAACATTCCTAATGTACGTATGTCTTCAAGTGAAAATCATTCTTGATATCAACTACGTCTTCATGGAATTCCTAACATGCAGTTCGAAATAAACCCACTTTACAATCTTTCAAAACGGCATTAGAAACCACAACACACGAACTACCTGTTTATTATTTATATGGCAAAAGAATAAGCAATATTTTACATACAAGTTTAAGGAAAAGGTGTAGCTAATTAAATTACGACTTATTGTGCTGTAATCTTGTATTAGATCCCAGTTTGAACTGTGGAAATCCTTGTGAAAATGCTAATCACTTTGATTTGGAATGTCCTTTGTATCTTCAGCAACGAGCCAGTATGTTGAATAAATTAGCTCATATACATTACATTAACAGAGAACTTCTTCTATCAGGAGATAAATCAAAACCTCTTGATTACAACTATACTATATTCCACGCGGTGCAAAAATACATTGAAGAATAAAACCGATTCTAGGGTTACACACAGCAAAAGGTTTATGCTTCTTGTTTTTCTTTTTTTTTCTTTTCATGATTGTATGTACTAATTTCTACCCACTTATAACGCAGAAATGGAAAAGAATAACACATTGACTGATGAACTATATGTCGCTAACAATAAAACAATCTGCCTTAAAACTACCATTGAATTATCATGAAAAAATTACTTACAGGTAATGCATCAGTTCATATTTTTTTTCATGATTATTAGATCACAAATCATTACTGTGCTATTAAAAAAATATTATGTTCATAATTTGTTTTGAAACTGATTTTTATCCATGTCACTGTTTTGTATCTATCTAAGGAGAGGGCCTTTGATAATGTTGGTATAACTTGTAGCCCAATCTTATTGCATATATATTGATTCAAATAAAATATGTTTAAACCATGTATATATCATTTTCATCAAGATTCAATAGTCACCCCAAAAAATAATGCGAAAACAGACCGTCGAGTGTCACGTTTACCAGTCCTACTCAAGGCATCTACAAATAGTGTGAAAATGCAAGGGAATGAATGCCAGTCATTCGCTTTTAAATGTCCTACTCCACTAATTAATTTAGACTATATACAAGGAAGTAAATTAACTGTTTTTAATTGTACTGAAATCGTTGTAGAACAAATATAAAACAAAATCCGTTCGCCGTTGTTTGGTTGGAAGTGTGCCACAAGGGCTAAGCACCTCTGACTTCGACACTGTTGGTGACTTATAAGGTTCAACCGGGACTGGACCCAGCCTTTATTCTGACACCGACACACCAGTCTTACCAATCGTAATACTATCCTGAAATCCTGAGCGTCAAGAAGGAAATACCAATTTTCATGTATTTTGTTTGACCCGGCCCGGGATTCAAACCCTGGACCTTCCGAACACCAAGCGGACGCTCTAACCACTGAGCTATGGAGAAAGTTGTAGATAATATAACAACTTACAACATGTCCAATGGAAATATGTTACAGAGGGGCTGAAGGGCGCTTCTTCGGATGAAAGAGATAATGTATTGTTGTAGCGAAATGGGGCTTTCAAAAGATGCTGCATTGTTTTTTTTCAAACTTTGTATTAACCCCTCTACTCCGAATGCTATTTGAGATTCAACTACAATTCGGCATTAAAAACTATTTCATGAAAAATGTCATAAAACAGCCTTAAGTGACTACATAGGAATGTGAAATATGCTTATTTAGGTTTTACATTCAATATATTCACACTAATGCAAGAGAATAATCATAAAGCGAGTATCAAACTTGGCGGAACGCTATAAAATAGTGTTTATTGTGGGCGTAGATATTATAGTGCTCTGAACACGATTACATTTTTAAGCCTTTCTTCATCAACCTAATTTAGACTTATCCTCAAGGAAAGAGTCTGATGAAAAGTATGAAAATCTAAGTTAATGAAAATGCCATGAAGTGTGTAGAAATCATTTCAGGAAAATAGGCATTGGCTAGGCTTCATGCTCTACTATATTTTAAAATGCCATCAGTTACAGAGTCGCTCAAAGGCGCATCGGAAGAGGTATGGGTTAAAACATACCAGTTGGTAGTATGATAAGAATATATCTACTCGCAAGTGTGCGTCGTCAACATTTATAGTACGCTGCGAGTTATGTTTTTATTTGAAAAAAGAATATGCTTTACATAAAACCGTTTATTGTCCTTACAATGAACACCTTCGTATTAAGCTACACAGAACGCTTATATCGAGATTGGGTATTGCAGAATATAATACATGTACTGTTGTTTTGCAACCTTAGATGGAACAGGTATAACCATTACATGGACACAGTGATTTCTCTCCAAAAAAGAAACAGTTGTCTCCATATATCAAGCAGTTGTAAGCTGCTTGAAAGTTTTACATCGTACGGTAACAAAGCAACTCCTTGAATATCGACATTTCTTACGTCAACAGTATACAGTTATTCTTTGGCTATTTGTGAAGCAGTCAAACTGTTTGTCCCGTGAGGCGAATGGGATAACTTCTTGGCAACAGCTCAGGAGGTCACACCGACACCAAGGGACATTGGTTTTGACCGTTGTACAAAAAATAGCCATGTAATAACTGTTTTATTACCTGGACCTCTTAAGTTCAGCCGCAGTGTAAAGATTTACAATTAAAAAATAATGTTATAGCGATTTTACGCGCCATCCGTTTGCACCTTGCGGTTTAGTTCATTTAAGAATATTTGTACGGCAGGCAGTATTGCAGTTTTGTGTATTTAGTTTTCTTATGATTGAAAAGTGAATGTGTCCGAATAGTAGAGTTAAGAGTGAGGATACATAAATGTTTCATCTAAACATAACATTTGGAAATTCCAATGAGTACAGAGCGCGAGAGAGTGACAGATCAGGCAACAGTTCGAACTGTTGACCAGTCAACAATTTACGTTCACGTCAAACGACTGATATCCTTTAAAACATCACATAATAACATATGCAATTTATATAGGGAATCAGGTAATACTTTGTTCTATTTGTTAACTGGTTAAAACTAACAGAGGTCCAAATTCAATTCTGCTTCGGGTTTTTAAGCTGGTAATGTTGATCCTTGGAACTTCGACATGAAACAATGTGAATCTGTTAATATTTTAGTGTTGTGTAATTCTTTCACAACCACATTTAAATCTTTGTTTGAATGACAGGTTTGGATAAAATATTTTGACGAAATAAATAAACAGACATAATACGATAAAACTTGACTTTTTCGAAACTAATTTATACCCGAGCTAAATTGTATTGCATAAAGTGAAGTCTCAGATCAGACGCATTCGTCCTTTTAACAATGTCGATTTGAGTCAACTATGGCGGTAAAAGGGTATTGCCATGAATTGTGTTGAAATCATTTTAGGAAAATATACAGAGGCGGCCAGAGGAGCTTCTGAGAAGGTATAGGTTAAAATATAACAGTCGGTAGTATAATAACAAATATCAACTCGCAAAATGTGCGTCGTCAACATTTCTAGTACACTGCGAGGTATGTTCTTAATTGAATGAAAACGATGCTTTACAGAAAATAGTGTGTTTGTTACAATGAACACTTTCAAATTAAGCTACATAGAACGCTAATATCGAGATTGGGTATTGCAGAATATAGAACATGTACTGTTGTTTTGCAACCTCAGGTGGTGCAGGTATAATCATTACATGGACACAGTGTTTTCTCTCAAAACGTTTAACAGTTTTCTCCAAAAGGTGAAATGGTAATATAGCTTGGATGAAAATGATGCATTGCATATACTAGTTTATACCTTTTATTTTGCAATGTCGATTTGAGTCGACTATGGCGATGAATGGGTAATTAAGCCTAAATAGTTCTAACAGAGCATGAAATAACGATGTTCTACTGTATAACAACATGTTCTACTACATTTAGCTAGCAAACTCTTATCTGTCTGGTCTATGTGTATGTTGCTGTTTTCCTATTAAACCACGTATGTGCCATTTTTGAATAGCTCCAATTACCCGAAGGTGTCATTTAATTCTTAGATTTAATGTAATATAAAAGTCCCTTAAACATCGACATAACGAATTCCGGCTGTACAGATTGGGTGCTGCTGCCCAACACAGACTAAAACATTAGCAGATAAACACTTTCATAGACGATACTATGTACCACGTGCTGAAGGTGAACTTGCATTTTTGCAGTAATATTTTTCAAATCCAGACGGTTAGATGTTCTGACTGCGACGCGAAATACAGTCTTACCTCCTTATCTCGAACTCGTTTAAGTCGAATTCATTCTCGACTCGAAACTAAATTCTGACCCGAACTTAAGTTTTTGCCTTGCGGGTAATTTCGAGTAATTCGAACTTATAAAACGTCTTTGCATACGAAAATATGAGCCATGTGCTTAACCCTTAAATCTATTGATATTCCTATTGACGCCTCTGTAGAAGATGGCTATTAAATGAATAGTTGAAAATGGGGCATTTGCTCATAATAACCAAATGTTTCATCTTCCACAATGTTTTCAAACCCATGAAAACAAAATATGCTTCCCGTTTCATAGAACATCGTTATATTCAGCATACACTTGTGTTATTAACGAGTCTTAAAGTATCATATAAAGTAAAATGTTACATTAAAAATATGTGTGGTTTTGCAATAGTGTGTGTTAAGCAAACACCACGATAACCCTTTACCCCACAAGCTAACTTTAGACTAGTCCGCAAAGCCCCCCCCTCCCAACTTTGATACGTATCTGCAAAACAAACGCCTACCTTAATGGTTCAGATTTTAGATATCTATGCATTTATCAGTCATTTTTTTTTAAATGTCTACGTTGAGCGTTTTTTAAAGCAGAAAGCACAATTAACATTTATCCTGCCGCCCCGAAAAAATAGTCCGCTGAGTTTTCGTTTGCTTGTTTTCCCACCCTTGTTCGATTCGTTAGAAATGTGATGAACTGGTGTTCCGAGTGTCAAACTGCTCGGATCAGGGTCAGACACCCAATTACGTGGCGTCTTATCCGGGTCAAACCTGTTTACGACATCACTTTGGTCGCGATTGGCTTGATAAGAGTTTACATTAGCACTAATTGATTTGCGTTTAATGTGGTCCTAATAGCGTTACAGACAGCAACTTTGACTAGTTTCTGTTCAGACTCCATCTTCTGTTTACTTCATTGATACGCATTTTGACTATTGAAAACGTTGTTGGAAACGAGAACATTCTCCACTTTCCACAAAACAATGCAAAATAGCAAATATTTCTTGCCTCGATACAGTCAAAAATGTATCATGCGGCCACTTCAAAACGAGAAGTTGATGGTATTTAAGACAGTTGGTCGCTTAATGCAGAACGAAGGTAATGAGGAAAGCTCTAAAACAACTTTGTCCCTTACCTTCATTCTGAGATCAGCTGTCATAAACGTCACTATGAAAGCTTGTTTGATGACCGCTCTAAGTGATACTGTATTATTTATACCCAGTATATTCTTTCTTTCTTCTTCGAGTAACATGTTACTGCCAGTTTGGTAAAAAAACACTTACGTGACATTGTCAGAAATCATGGATGATCGTTCATGTTGCATAAATGCACTGATATGACATAGTTTTGAAAGAAATCACCGGTGTTTTGCATTGCTGTTGTAAAAAAGCTACACCTGTTTATTCATGTGATATCTCCATGCGGTAAACATGATAATATCATTATTATTATTATTATTATTATTATTATTATTATAATTATTGTTTTTTATTATCATTATTATTATGATTACTGTATTATTAGTATTATTGTTTTTATTGTTATTAATATAATTGTCATTGTTATTAATATTATTATTGTTTTTTATTATCATTTTAGTAATATTATGGTTATTATTAGTATCTTAGATTACACTCTGTATATATTGCTGGTTGGGTTGACACCGCCAACGAAAATACTCAAGAAGAAAACGCTTGCATGACCTTACTGTATAGACAATGAAAGTATATGCTAAATAGGAATATGACCTAGGAGAAAGAAAAAGAAAACCATCAAGTATGCAAGGTTTTAAAGCATTGTGTAAAATTTATCATTTGCTCAACATGAGCAAATGCTCCATTTTACACAATGTTTCCAAAGGTCATCTACTACGATGTATATAGGTGTAAAAGAGTGTTTCTATGGAATATAAGGTTAATATTGCACTGGAGAAAAAGCTGTCGCATAATATAAAGATTTAGCGACTGATTCAATGTTTCAAATTTAATCACTTAACTGTTTATGCGTCTAGTGAATTGTTATCTAAACTACGACTTGATCTCAAGAGCCCTACTCTTCAAACTCTTGGTAGAATTTCGATCCAACAACAAAACATTTCTAATCTGTAATTTATATCACTCACCTTTATCAACAGTATTGTTATGGGATGACCTGAACGTTTTTAATCGAAAAGTCTCATGAAAATAACCATGAACTTATAATTTTTGGTGATGTAAACGAAAATCAGCTGAATGATAGATCAAATAAATATAAGCAAATCATGCTTTTAAATGATATTCAAAATATGATAAATTTACCCACATGCGTGCCTGCCACATCATCTACTTTAATCGATCTAATTGCCATATCAAATAACCTAGAACTTTAGATAGTTGAGTACTCGATATTCCAAATGAAATTTGTGATCATAAAGCAACGCATGTTATTTGAAATTTGTAAATTCATTTTTACATTTGTTAAAAGAACTGTATGTCAAATCAATGAGGCATACTTTGAAAAAATAAAGAAATTATCATAAACGAAAACTGGAATTTTATACATCACGAAATCTTGAAAATTGCAACTGAACACTTCACAGAAAAACTTATATCATTAATAAAAGTATGCATCCAAACAAATGAAGTAACCTTTCGAAAACATAACAAACCATGCCACCTCTTTGTCGCCCACATAGCCATATTGTAGAATTAAGTTTCGCTCAACCTCTAAGGCGTCTATAGTCAATCCACTGGCAATGATCGGCACCGATTGTCCGTTGGCGAGATATAACTCTCCGTCTTTAATACAGTCCTGTAGCATGGGGCTTAGGTTCACCGAAACAGAAAAACATATAACCGAAACCTTGGGTTTGTCATGATACTGATTTGGGGATCGGGCATTGCCATGCTTCCAACCAGGGTTTGATGACTGTAGCCCGTCTTTACTTGGCTCTGCATAGCAAACTACTGCACCGCTCGGTTTCTCAGCTCAGCCAACTGTGTGACCACAACACTCGTTTGTGCGTTTTGGCATTATTTTCTTGAAAATCAGACCTATCTCGGGAGAAAATGTTTGAACAAATTGCTCCCGAATTATCAAGTCTGTCAAACTCTCAATCGTGACATCTATCTAAGCCATATCTGTCCATCTGCTTAAGTATCGAACCAGCCGTGTCATAAACTGAAACACAGTTTCCCCATGCTCGGGCTTGTTGTCTCGAAATTTCAACCGGAACCCTTTGTCGGTCAAATGATAGCGTTTGAGTACTGCTTTTTTCAACTCTTGGTAGCCATGAAATTGTTCTGGAGGCATGCTGGTGTAGTCATCAAGACATTTGCCTGTCAACAGTGAGCTCTGACTAACTGTCCATGTGTCCTCACGCCAATCCTGGCTTCGTTCGATATAGCCGTTCACATCATATTTCTGCTCCTCAAACTTTTGAAGTTTGGGACGCAATGACCTGGCACTTGGCTCAGCTTTCAAAATCCCCGTCTCGGCACGAAGCTTTAACAACGGGATCTCTCGCTCTTACTCGACGTGTTTGAAAAGGGCTGCTTTCTCTAGTCTCACATCCTCGAGTTTCTGCCTCTCAAGGTCCTGTACCAGCTTCTCACCTTCTCGTCTCAAAATTTAGATCATCCCTTTCTCTTTCTTATCTACATACAACTGGAGACCAGTCGCCAGCCGTTATTCACTTATCATGATCCATCATGAGCTATAATGTTTAAGACTCTCAGCCGTATAAACTTCGTAAGTACTGTGTTTCGAGACGAGCCCCAAAACTGTTAACGCAAGCTTTAGTCTAGTGCTAAAGCCATATACGCCTGAAATCCCAGCTTGGAACCAAACACTATAAACTATGAACAATAAAACTAACAGTAGTTCCAAGCCAGTGAGACAGCTGGTCAATGCCGCAGCTCTATCCCATCGCTGGGCAAAACAGTCATGAACTTAAACTACCTCGTGTAATGCTCAGCTTTAACCCCGAGCCTATGATGTCTGAGCAATAAAGATATGGCTCAAACCTATCAGCTTCAAATAAACAGCTCAGCATGCAGTTCTGGGCATGCTGCTTCTAGCACGAGTGATGTGATTTGAAACCTACTTTTTCGACCCTGTGTAGCTCAGACCTTGTATAACCCTGAAACGAGCTAGTATCGGTTCGCAAGCAGTCCAGCTCCTATGTACTAGGTATTTTAACTCATATAAGACCTGTACTGATAATAGTTGGTCTGACGCTTAAGGTAGCTCGATTGTGATAGTAAAGTATTTGAAAAGGCACCTGAAAATCATTTATCACCTTAATATACCTGTTCTAGATAGTATGAAATAAAAACTATTAAAATAGACGGAGTATTTATTTTAAAACTGCATTTTTTGTAAAATAACAGTAAAATCAGAGTTTTGTACAATTGTGTTGCTTTAAAACGACCCTACTTTTTCGATTTTTTCATATGTAAGAATCTCTGCTAGTAGTTCTAATAAATCAACAAAAATTCGTAAAATTGATATCAATAATCATTGGCGTTTTAATATACATGTAGTAGGGCGGCATAAGTACATTTATCTTTACCTATTGCCGTAGGCAATAAGACGGAATGCTATGGGCGAGTTATTTGTTTGTACAATATTGGTTATTGCCTTGATGGATGGACTGTAAAATACAGACAAAAGAGTTGTGTGTCACTATGACGTCATGCGTGTTAGCATTAGTTCATATGTTCTATTATTTGTAGCTCCTCTGAAGAATACTTAAAGACAAAATTGTTCAGGGAAATCATAACTCACAATATTTAATTTGTATAGCAGTGTAGGAGTGTGTTGAGATTTACATCCACCCAACAGTTTTCCAGTTAGTTAGAGATGTGTCTACTTGAGACAGATAAAGTGGTGCCAAACTGTTATTTCAGGCGCTAGACACTTAGCATGATATCACACTGAGTCACATAATTCTGACACTTGGCCGACCAGTCCTACTACTTTTTTAATGCCGTGCGTAGACTAGCATATGAAGAACTAAGATGTTATCATATAAAGTAATGCGTATATGTATATATTTATTTAGTAACAACAACACTTTGTTTGAGAGTAACAATAGCTTTAATAATCTTAAACACATTTATCAACAAGTTTTGGTAGTGGCAAATATCGGATAGAAATAACTTGAGATGAATGAGTGACAATTACTTTACAGCGGAGTGTTCCTTTTACCTCGACCAATATTCAATGTGGAATAATTCCACATTAATTTAACCCTTACCTCCACAATTTAGTTTTAGATGCATCCACAAGAAAATTATCTGATGAAAATATGCAGCCAAAAATAAAATACATTTTTTGGATTGTATTGAAAACATATGAAACATTTGATAGTTACGAGCAAATGGTTCATTTCCTACAACGATTTCAATGGCAAATGCGTTTGTGTGGAGTGAGGGTTTCTCCGAGATATTGTTCAATCTCAAAATTTCAACTTTGGATTTTGTTTTCAATTGTATTGCCACTGCACTAAAAAATTGATTGCTAATGAAACATTTCATATTTCATTAGCAAAAACATTAGTTCAGTTGCATTAAAGTTTAGGTCGATATATGTAGTTGATTTTTTAAGACTGAGCAAGATCTCTGCTCGAAAGCAGGCTAGATCAAAATACTCATTCAGACCTAGAGCAAGATCAACAAAGTTAAAATTGTCTTTGGTTAATATTTTTTTAAGACCAACATGGAAACATTATATAACTAAATAAGGGCAAAATGCATTGGTACATATTATAAAACGAACGTTGGCAGAAAATATGGTACTCACAGTACCTAAAAAATATATGTTTTATGTTTGGTCTATAAGAAAACAAGAACTGTTGCAGGAACATGACAAATGCCCCCGAAAGTCCCCATTGGATATATATTAGTAGTTGGGCCTCGTTGGACACATTACCATTTGTATCAAACGTTTTTTCAGCTCAAAGTCACCACAACCTTGACCTTGACTCACTGACCTCAAGTAAATAGAGTTCGTGTGTTTGTTATAACCAACAAACCTACCAAGCTTGAGGTTTCCGGCTTCAAGCGTTCCAAGAAATCTAATTGTAACGGTGTTTGTCAGCTCAAGGTCATAATGACCTTGACGTCAAAAGGTTTCCTCTGCTTTCAATACCAACCAGCCTACCAATTTTGTGGTGCCTGGGTCCAAGCGTTCTCAAGTTGTTGATCTGAATCTGTTGTTTCGCTCAACGCCACCCTGACCTTGACTAATGACCCTTTGACTTATAACCAGCCTACTGATTTTAAAGTCCCTGGGTCTAAACCTTCGCAAGATATTGATCGAAAACATTTTTTCAGCTCAAGGTCATAATGACCTTGACCTCAAAATTAATAGGGTGCATCTACTGGTCATGCATAACCGGCCTACTAAAATTGAGGTCGCTGGGTCCAAGTGTTCTCAAGTTATTGATCGTAAACGTCTTTTAAGCTAAAGGACACCTTGATCTTTGACCTTTGACCTCAAAATCAATAGGGTTCATCTGCATGTCAAGACTAACCAGCCTATCAAATCTGAGGTTCCTTAGTTGAAGCGTTCTTATGTTATTCATTGGAAATTGTGTTTGTGGGATGTGAGGTCTGACAGACTACTATATATGCCACACTTCGAGGGCATAACATTAAAGACAATTACACTTTGAAGAAAACTATTAAAATGCCATATTTTCACAAAAATAGCCGTAGCTCCGAAATGACTAAAGTGATTTATCTGGCTGTCGAACTTGATCAAGATATTATGGCCACAAAGATATGTGTAAAGTTTGGTGAGAATTTAACAAATTCTTTTCAAGAATTAGATCATATAAAATGTTCGGGTCAAAAATGCCATATTTTCACAAAATTGGCCGTAACTCCAAAATGACTGAAGTGATTTACATGGCTGTCGAACTTGATCAATATTGTATAGCAACAAACATGTATAAAGTTTGGTGAGAATTGGACAAACACTTTTCAAGAATTAGATCATACAAACTTTTCGGAATGTACGTACGTACGTACGGACAAGGGCAACTCTATATGCCTCCACTTTGTGGGGGGATAAACATATGTCAAATTGGTATAGACAAAGGGTTTTTGCTCCTTACTGTCACTTACGATGGATATTGGATATAAACCAACGTCAAGTATACTTTAAAGGCAATTTGCATCCATATCATATACTTTAAAGGATCTTCTTTGAGGTGGACCCCCCATGAGAAAAAATCATAATCCAGTCAAGCCTGGGCAGATCTGGCTGTTTATCGAAAGGAACCGAGCTCTCATGGATATCAAGACAAGATCAAAACTGAAAACTGTAAAGCATAAACAAATAATTGTTTACGGACACACGGATTCACGCACGGACACACGGACAACGGACACCGCGTGACGGCATAAGCTCTCTGGCCAACTGTTAAAGATGCACAGACAGAAAGGCACACACACACACAAGGTTCAATCACCATCTGCCCCGAAACGACATTTGGGGGCAAAATATTTGATCATCTTAACGGCGTATTCGAACAGAGTAATTAGAGTTAGATAATGGCAAACACTCAATAATCTTGTCCTTAAATTTATTTGAACAAGAGCCATGTAAAATGGCCATCATCCCCCGCCAGCAAATTGTATTGACTCCGCATAGTTTAAGGAGGACTATAGCCTTATTTTTAAAATATATGTTTTAATTTATTACCGTTTGTAATGCAATATGTTCCGGACAAAATGAAAAACATGAAACTATAGAAAGGGGAATAACTAAAAAAAATACATGTAGGGTTATGGTTCTTACACACTGCACTTCTCCTTATCATATTGCATCCACATATGAAGTTTCAAGTAAATATGTGAAATAGTTTAGAAGTTAAGGCCTTGACAAAGAATGTGGACGCACACACGGACGCATGCACGGACGGACGTACGCACGTACAATACTGCATCCACATAGGACATTTCAAGAGAATATCTTGAATAGTTAAGGAGTTATGGCCCGGACAAAATGAAAAACACAAAACTATAAAAAGGGAAATAACTAACAAAAATAATGCATGTAGAGTTATGGTTCTTACACACTGCACTTCTTCTTGTCACTTTGCATCCACATATGAAGTTTCAAGTGAATATGTGAAATAGTTTAGGAGTTA
>JAULCE010078990.1:0-12935 GCA_032359355.1 Macoma nasuta | reverse complement strand
GATCCAAACGGTTACTCCAACATCTATTTCATAGGCAAATTTGGCGATTTCACGAAAATAATTGTTAAACGTGTCACTCTTACTTTCCCATACACGAGCCGCCCTATTATTTTTTTAACAAGAGGTATGTGTATGCGAAATAAGGGATATTTCAAACTATATTTAGAATAATGCATAATTATCATGAGTATTATAAGGTTTATAGTTACACCATAAACTATAAAGCCTAAAGCATATGAGCGTATGTATCGATATTCAATATGAGCGTAATCAAATAACCCTTCCATCGCCATATTTAAAATTGTCGGTTGTCGCTGGTTTTGGATCGAACAATTTAACGAATTGAATAACAACAATTATTTAATAAACTTCGGCTTTTCCGAAACCATAATGTTTTGGAATAAATTTGGTTGCAAAAAAGGAAGTGAAAAAAAATTGAATTCCCTGATCCAACGCCGCCTTCTAAGGCGGCGTCTGATCTGGGAATCTCACTTTTTTTTGCAATGTCGTTATGAGTCGCCCATGGCGATGAAGTTTACAGTTCAAACGCCACACTGTGACGTTAAGCTTTTTAACTAGATCCAAACAACAACAACAACCCTGTCTGTTATACAGGCAAATCAAAGTTGTTGTTTTTTAAATCCAGTAGATCTCCATAGACAATTTCAGTAGTGACATATGAAAATATGTCTACACGCGAAATATTCATTTGCTTTTACAAAAAAAATATTTTGTATAAACCTCTTACTCAAAAGGAAATATTCTCATTCAGTTCATCATATGGTCTGCAATACATAGCATTGGCATTATACATGACATGTTTAAACACATACATGTAACTAGTTTAAGTATACAGTCAAACCTGTATCGAGCGGCCACTAATAAATGAGGCATTTGTAATATTTTAGAATATTTTAGACAGGTCGTTGCCTAACGCAGAACGAAAGCAATACAGACAGCTCTCAAAATAGCTTTATGTCTTACCCCGCCCCGCTTCATGCGACCACCTGTCGTTAATAGTCTCTATGATATAGTATTTGATGGCCGCTCAAGACAGGTTTTACTGTATATTCAGAGTATATTATAGTGTGTATCATCAAAACACATAACTAGTTTAACTATAAACTCAGAGCATATGCAGTGTGGATCAAAACGACATGTCGAAACCACTCGGCGTATCGTTTTGGACCAAACCTTTAATACCTGAATTTAACCCGAAAAGAATAAGTGACAGAGTTTAACACTGCAAGAGATATTGTTTGAAACAATTTATATAATCTTCTGCATGAGGTAGAGAATACACATTCATACTGAAAAAGACTAAGATTAGATTTGTGAATGGTTTAAATTCTGATCAATTGCCGAATTAAACGACAAAATATCTCAAGCCAAACCATAAGCAGGCGACTTAAAAATGCGTTTTACTCATTTTTATTTGCTGATGTAAATAGATCGAATACTTAGAAAATCATAAGCTCCATGTGACATCATAACTTGCACGAGCAAAATCGAGATAAAACCCTCACGGCAGTTCTACCACAGAGCGGTTTATTTATGTCACGTGACAGATATAGTTATCGATAAAGTTAAGGTCGATCAGTAAAAAACGATGGCGTTTTAGCGAAGTCCAAGGAAAGGCTCTAGATCGTCGGCGGTGCTGATTCGATGAATGAGATTCGCCCTATCTTTGATAAGCACTGTACCATCCGATGTCCAGGCTCCTTGGATTTTGCTTGACTTCACGAGGCCACGAGCTTGGTAGTACAGTTTGCTTCTCGCTTGAGTTAGGTCTTCGTTCAAGAACACCTTACTGTAGTCATCGTTGTCCTTAACGAGTTTCTTTTTCTGCATCATCTTTTGGCGCGACCGGTACGTTGCCAACTTAACGATGATGTCGCGTGACTTAGCCGGGTTCGGTTTACCAACTCGGTGGGACCGATCAATCTCACCGATACTCACATTTGCACCTATAGCCTTGGCAAGTGAAATTACCTCATTGTCGGTAGATTCGCCGATCTTCTCTGGAATGCCCGAAATTCGAATATTATTTCTGCGGCTGTATTGTTCAGCAGAATCTTGGGCGATTTCTAGTTTGACAATGCGTGTTTTGAGCAGACTATTTTCATTCCTAAGATCTTCATTTTCAGATTTTAGTGCATCAAGTTTGTCGTTAAAGCCTTTAAAGACTGCATCAGCAACCTTTTGCACCATTTCTGCGAGGTGGCCCTCAAATGTAACTGTGAGGACGTTTGCTATTTTTGCAAGGTCTTCATCACTTAATGCAAAATTCCGATCAACAGTCTTAGTCAAGTCAGAAGAGGTAACTCCTGGTGGACTTTCCATGTCCTCGTTTTCAACGAGAACCGATGTATTGGAAGGATCTGACATATTTGCAATTGGGGAGCGCAAAAAGACGCTACACTGTTTTTTCAAGTCGGCCAAGAATTCAGGAGAAGACAACACCCTTTTCCTCGATGCGCTAACTGCAGGAGTAGCAGTTGGGGTTTTTGACATACCGGGTGCACTGTTTGTTTTTGAGCAGTATACTACGGAATTCGTCGAGCGTGCGTCGTTTAATGAATGACATGCCAATAAACGACAGAGTCAGAAAGGTAAACAAACGAGAGCACAGGTACACACAGGTGAGACCCAGGTCAACAAAAAGAACGGCTTTTTACACCTCAAAACACCATTTTCAGATAAGTTTAGTTAGTATGCCTGGTTCTAAGACATTTGCACTATTTGCGACCACCAATTTAGATCTCGAAAAAAAGTGATATCACATACTAAATCACATTTTTACCACCACAGTAAGAAACAACATCTATCCGCCATTAGTCACGTGATCCAAATTGCCATATTTAAACAACGCTACACATGCTAACATGCCACCGTTGTTGTGTGTCAAATAGCTTGGACAGTGATCAAATGTCCAATGGCTCTATGTCCGTTTTAGGTTTTAAATGTCAACATTAATTTTGGTGAACAGTTTGACTGATGTCTCCTCTTTTTTATGTTCTTATTCAATCTATTTAAACTGTTACATTAAAGAATTAAAAT
This sequence comes from Macoma nasuta, assembly GCA_032359355.1. Lineage (NCBI taxonomy): Eukaryota > Metazoa > Mollusca > Bivalvia > Cardiida > Tellinidae > Macoma > Macoma nasuta. The sequence goes on along the minus strand of JAULCE010078990.1, from coordinate 9,875 downwards.
AAATGATTTTTTGCAAACAGTATAGACTCAGACCAGGAGCCATCTGGTAAGGGTCAAAACTGTTTGCCTGATGTATCTTTTGCCTCATCTGCCCTAATATCATTTAATATTTGAAGCAGTGTTATCCCTCAAAAACACAATTTTTGGTGCAATTTTTGAAACAATGATATGTTCTGAGTTGTCAATAAAGAACATAATGTAACGATTCCATTCCGAGCGTATTTACAGATATATAAATGTTCCTTATGGACTATATGTACATCATTGATTGTGAACTAAAAGGTGCACTATTTGCAGAAAACAAGAAAAGATGCTTAGAACTAGACCTATCTGGCCATATTGGATCCGGTTTATACGCCGAGTTAATGGGCGTCTCATCAGGATTCAAGCTGTTTGCATATTACACCAAACTCGGCACTAAAGGAAATAACAGTTAGGTTATAAACGAAGGCTACTGAACTCGATCTCCTATAAGATGTTGTGTCAAAATAATTTGTTTACGGGTTCCAGTCCCTGAAAGAATTCGATAGTTTCGTCTATTGATACTAAGCACGCAATCACTTTTAGTGGGATAGAGTCGCGGATTCGATAGTAATAGTGTGGTTAGTTTATGCTAGTCTATTTTAAAATCACGAATGTTTTACGATTGTTGAGAGATAATATGACTTTAAGTACCGGTAATATGTAAAGATGTAAGAATAGCCTCAACAAAACTTTTCGCAAGGTAACAGGTTTAGGAATGTCTAGAGTAGCAAATGAGCATGTGTTGATGAAAGAAATGCGGCGAATATACTCGTCGAAGCAGTTTGTAAGACTAAGGTTTCACATAGCGCAATATAAATTTGGTCGTAAAATTAGATGATAATTGCTGATAAAATATCATGTGAATAAGAATTATGTGAAGAAACTAAAAACCACAGAAGTAAAAAAAAATTAAGATGGAATGAGACGATATGAAAATAGAGAAATCATGTTTCGGGTATTGAACCTCTTAAAAAGGACATAACCAGGTTTAAAGGGGTTAAGGTTTAGAAGGAGTAAGGTCCTCTTCGGAGTAACGAGGTTGGATGGGAGCCTCAAGCCCCTTCAAAGGACTGAAGTACATGATGGGGTAGAAGGAATGCCCCACATCAGTAGAGGGTGAGTTTGAAGGTTTTCGGCCTTTTGGGAGTAGAGGGGTAGAGAGGCCATTGGGAGTAGAGGAGCAGAAAGAGCCGAATGCCCTTTTTGGAGTAAAGAGGTAGAAAGAGGCCAAGGACCCTTAAGAGTAGAGACCGAATACCCATTCTACCCCTCTACTCCAAAGGGACGAATTACCTGCATCTTTTCTCACAGGGTCGAAGCATGAAACATGCTTACAGACGAGATATGATCTCATCTGCAGTGCATTTATACACGCATATTACGTACGGTGTGTGTGTGTTGAGGTTTTTCGTGCCTCCATGTATTTTAAGGGGAGTTAACCCCCTATCCCGCTTATAAACGTACATGTATGTTGCTACCTGTATAATACCCGACTGACCAAAAGGCGTGAAATATTGATCGGGTATTGCAAGCGATTAGCTATATCTATTTGTAAATGATATAACGTTTACCCTAAGACAAAAATACATGTACTTGTATATTTCACTAGGAACATGGGTGATACTCAATTACTTAACAATGTGTGTCCAAATCACCCACTACTATGACTCTGATTAACAATGATCATTATAACAACTTGAAGTTAAGTTAAAAAAAGAGTAAGAAATAGACATGGTACATGTATATCCATGTGATAGACGTCTGAAGTTAACTACATGTATCTTGCGACTGCCATACATAGAGTACAGAAATCAGACATCACATTTGAAATAAAGCGGTTGATCTGGATCTAAACATACAAAACTTCGACTTAGCAGTGTTGATTGTAGAAGTTAAATATATATAGAACATACTACACAATAAATCATACTGAAAGAAATGAATGACCATCCAGAATTCTATGTTTGTATGGACATGTGACATCACGCTTTAACCTTCTGATGAGTTGAACGTTTTATATAGTTATATGGTAAGAAAACGTACGCATAGCGCAGAATCATTGACAGCCGATAACGCATCATGAGCGGTATTTTACCCATATAGAAATCAAAAAGGATTGTTGTACTACCGCCATTAGTATCCTTACATCGTTGCAGATACTGACGTCTGCTCAAAACCCCGTCTACGGCAATTTTAACACGCCATCTAAATGTGTTGGTATTACGTCCTTCGGCCAAGTTCCAAGCAGTTAAGACCCTGATTTTGACTTTGCAACCAGACTTGCAATAAATAATGCAATACCCAGTTTAAATCGTAATTAACCATATTTATCGGAGGAACATTTTACCCTATAAACGGTTTAATTCTGAGCCAGTCGGTGACCTCGACCTTTCACAATGTCCCCTTTAAGTCAACCCTTATTTTGCATAGCATTAATCGATTTGAAAAAAATATTGCTATTCAGATTTTATTGCAAAACTGGTTGACTGTGCAACCAGAACTGCAATAGCAACTGGAACTTCAATAAGTATTGCAATTTCCAGTTTAAATCGTAATACAATAAAATTATCGGAGGGACATTTTACCCTAACACTGGTTTGAATCTGAGCTAGTCGGTGACCTCGACCTGTCATAATGTCACCTGTTCGGATCAACCCGAAATTTGCATAAACTAGTTAACTTGGCAATGTATTGCAATTCAGATTTTACTGCAAATTTGGTTTACGTTGCACCCGGGGTTGCAATAACAACTGGTTTTGCAATAAATGTTGCCATTCCGGTTGGTAATGCAATTCCTGTTGTTACAGCCCTTACACCATAAGCTATGCGTACAGAAGATGATTTATGTGACAGGAAACTTTAAGAAATAATTTTGAATAGCTGTGAATTTTGTTGATAATAGAGCATTGGCTCAGTATAAGAAAATGTTCCGTTTGCTAAAACTGTTTTAATAGTCATCCGCTACAACGCCGTTAAAGCTTTTAAGTTAAGGATCATAACGTTTTATCTATAATCGTAAACCTTAACCCTGTCGACGCCAAATTTAAATGTGTCGATAGTAACTGGTTTTGATCAAATATTTTAACGTAATAAATAAATAAATAATTAAATAAACTTTGGCTCTTCCGAAACCCTATAGTGTTCGGAACAAAAATATTTGTTGCAATAAAGTGAAGTCCCTGATCAGACGCCACCCTAATGCAATGTCGATTTAAGTCGCATATGGCGGTGAAAGGGTTCACTATTTGAATAGTGCATACTTGCTTCGTGCTAGCAATTGTTATGGCATTGGCAAACTATAATGAGTGTGGCCGTTCTCATTGATATAATTACATCAAATTATAACGTCTATGAGTGATAAAATGATACAGTGGGAATCCAAATTAAATGTATTTAAACGTCTTGCAGCCAAATAGCAATGCTTCAACGTAGATGTAGGCCAATTACACCGTACGTGAGTATTATAGGTTTAAGCCAAGAACAAGTATATAATAACTTCAGGTGCGGGCATCTAATAGTGATCTTTCATTCAGATAAAATGACTTGGAAGATAAATTGATTTGCACCTAATACTCGACTTTCCAGTAGACCATACTGCTTTTGAGATATAGTGATCGTGTATATCAGCAACAGTTTCTTCGCTAAACCCGTCGGAGTGAACACTCATTAGAATTGTATTTAAAGACGATTCTTATGAGTGATCACTTCATAGGGATAAGGATATTAGCAGTTTTAATACGCACATTATCAGGCGCCCTGAAACCTGAAATTACCATAACCACAATAGAGTATGGTCTACTTGAATAAGGCGTATATATTTTGAAATGTGGTCGATATATTTCATTGACACCATCTGTAATAAGTGATTATAGCTGATATTTCTTAAACACTTAAGCGGATGCTTATACCAACCCAGTATAATGTGGTGTATTGCTTGTTAATATAGGAAGAGCGTTTCTCGGGGCAAACAGCCAAAATATCCGAAGAACTGCGGGAATTGTGATCGACTTGTGGTAGTAATAACAATTTTTGCTTGTACCACCATTTGGCGTGATATCGGCAAAAGAGAAATCAAAGCTGACACAAAGCCCTACCCATTGTTACCTATTAGACGTGTATGTGTGTTCCGTGTTTATAGACGCGTGAGATAAATGTTTATTCTATAACGGGATTTAACTGAAACAATATGCATTATGAACGGCATGGGGATAAACATGATGCTAGAATGGTGGATATTCGACTCGGCGACGTTAACGTTTTCTACATTAATTATTTTCTATTGCAAGGGATGTAATCAAAGTAGACTCACATCAAGTATACACTACTCAAAACTGTTAAGTACTCCGGTAACTATTTTAGATTTAACTTTTTATCGCATGTCAATCTTGAAACAGTATAGATGTATTCCTCTAATATGATCAAGTTATCATCATTTAATTTCAAATAAAGCAAACACATACAAACAAACAACCTATTATTTGCCTTACAGAATATTACGTTCGGTTACAAAAGTCACAGTAAAGTAATCAGACATTTGCGCGTATGGACAAGGGGCGTTTCATTTGTAACGCTATACAAAACATATTTCTAAACTCTAAATTGACATTTTTCTATTCGTCCGTGGACTATTTTTAAGCGATGAGTCGCAACCCTGATTAAGCAGGTTTGGTGACGATCTTTTCTTTTCATATTCGTACATGTATATAACTATATGCATGTTTTTTTATAACAAGTGCTGGGTATCAATACTCCACCCAAGTCATTTCTTATATAAGTGCGGTTACACAAATCGCAACCAATGTCCTTGAACAAATGGTGAATCATACTCAGGCAAATGTATGCGCAGACGATACGCACAGCATGCTCAATGTATTTGACTGTGTCTAGGAAAAGATAAAGGCCAACCCATGCTCGTTTAAAGTCCTTTATATTTTAGACCTTCGTTTGCGTATGTTCGTAATCATCTCACGCAGGCACTTATGTTTAGATACCGCAATATTTTAGGCACCGCCTTCTTATACGTTTTAGAATACACGTGTATATCACTTTGTATCCCTTGCGATCACTGCTATATGTACCGATGTCAGTGTAATTGCTGATGTGGTTGACGTTATGCATCATAATCTGGAGACGAAGACGGAAACACTGCTGTCACATTATGTTTTGCACACTCTAATGGGATTCGGACCCAGACAAATCATATACATGTACTAGTATTCTGTCCCCGACTGAGGTTGATTTGCAGATCGATCGTGATGCTGATCCTGGATTCGGGGGATTTAAATGGTTCACAGCAGCAGACCAAGTATCGCCTGGTCGTGCAACTGCAATATGCTAATTGGCGTCTACAGATTTCGTTTTAAATGGGACTATAACGATTTTAAACCATAACTTCTGATGGTCTAATAAGAGGACGCATTTAAAATACGACGAATTGTTGGAAAACTACATAACCCTCTCTCCATCAATACACTGTGCCGTAGAACAATTAACAAGTACTTCTAAGCCTAGAAACCAGATATGTTGGAGGGAGAAACGCTAGCGGACGCATTGGCATTACATATTGAATGTCTTAGGGTTGGTTCAAGAACGATACCTTTTGTACAGGTAAGCACATTGAAAATGAATCCTCGCTTCGGGGGAGTTTTTATGCCCCCGTGTGCGTGCGTCCGTGCGTGCGTCCGTAAACAATACTTGTTTGTGCTCTACAGTCTACGTATCTTGATCAAACTTATACAGTAGTTAGATATCCTTCAGAGCTCGGTTCCTTTCGATAACCAGCCAGATCCTCCAATGCATGACTGTATTATTGCACTTGAATTAGTCAAAATTGCTATAATCGGCTTGTTTGTGCCATACACTTTCTTACTTCTTTTCGGATCTTCACCAAACTTATACAGTAGTTAGATATCTATAAGAGCTCGTTTCCTTTCGAAATTCGGCCAGATTCACCCATGCGCGACTGGATTATAGCCCTTAAAAATGGCCCTTGAAATGGTCAAATTTTGCTATAATTCAGCTTTTTTATGTGATAAAGTCTCCATTTCTTTTCGGATCTTCACTAAACTTTTACAGTTGTTAGATTCTATGACAGCTTGGTTCCTTTTGAAAACAAGCCAGATTTGCTCATGCACGACTGGATTATCTCCCCTTAAATTGTCAAAAATGCTGTTATACAGCTTGTCTACGCCACAAAGTCTCCATTTCAAATCCAATCTTCACCAAACTTATGCAGAAGTTAGATATCTATGACAGCTCGGTTCTTCTTGACAATCACTCAGATCAACCCATGCACGACTGGATTATTTCCCTTGAAAATGTCAAAATTGCTATATTTCAGCTTGTTTATATGATAAAGTCTCAATTTCTTTTCTGATCTTCACCAAACTTATACAGTAGTAATATATCAATGACAGCAAAATTCCTTTAGAAAATTGCTAAATTACAGCTTGTGAACACAAGTCTCCATTTATTCTCTGATCTTCACAAAACGTTTGCTTATACATCTTCCCTTTGTTGCTCAAACATACATGCTTTGATTTGAAAATGATCAAACGAACCAAGCCAGAAGAGTACAGGCGCTCATGGGCCTCTTGTTATTACGTTCTGCAAGCAATACTTATGCTGTTGAAACGACCCCTTGCAATATTTCGCTTCACATCCTCGCATCTCACTTCTCGTTTGTCGTAAACTGTCAACGAGTACCATTTAACGTCATCACAGTGAAAACAAAAGCTTTTCGCGAGCTAACAAAGCCAAATCCGTCCGACCCTACTGTGTTTTCGTTAAATCGATCTAAAACCATACAACGAATTTTAATAAATAATTGACGCGTTCTTTTTATCGTTTGTTTTGGCATTACCATCACTTTAAAGAGCTTTTCAGTAGAACCTGATAGAAATGCATAAAACACTATAGGGAAGTGACATTTTCATTTAGCCGTATTAAGAACTAAATGATTTTTCATACAGTAAACATTGATGAATGTATGTTCCTAAATCCAATCTTATTTTATGAACCTGGTTTTTTTATAATCAGATGACTCTGCATACTGTTAATTAATGTGTAACATTATAGCAACCATTTCCAAATATTGCAACCTTAGTGCTATTTTTCCAACAACTTGGATGTCGGCGTTTGATCTTGATCCAAGCTATTTGACACTCATACATAAGGTTCACTTAATTTAAAGAAAATCAGAATTCATTTTTAAAAGAAGCAGACGACATCTTTAGCAGACAAAAATGTTAAAAGCAGGATAACGGTTAATTGGAATTGTCAGGAGCCCCGTGTCGGTAAGTATATCTTATTACTAATTCTTCGGCCACACCGATAGTTACTGTTATTATCTTTATCACCACCAAGCCTTTCTTACAATACCATAATTAGCTAAACATGATAGGACATGATGGACAGATCGCCAGCACGAGTAGTCTGTTCAGGCTGTACACTAGTTGCCGATGCCCTGCTGGCCGATATATTAGAGTAATATTTGACTGTTCTTGACGAGACATTTTCACTTTTGATAATTTCTTATTTTGATTTCTTCTACCTTAATTATAACGCCATTGTCTTTAAGTTTTTAATACAAGTTAACAACAACATTATTAACTGGCAGTCACAATTGTATTGCAAAGAAACTAAAGTAATGGTCTCAAGTTGAAATTTTGAGATTGAACAAGATCTCAACTCGAGAAAGTTATTGAAAGCGTAACAATTGCCCGCATTCACTAAATGTCTGAAATTGAGATTTTGCTAAATCTCAGGTTGACTTATTTGGATGTCTACCTTAATTTTAAATGCCACTAAACTCAATTATTGAATGTCAGGGAAAATTCCATTTCGCTCTGGCAGTCAAAGTTATAATGCAGTGGCAATATCATTGAATGAGAAACCCATTGAGACATTTTGAGATTGAGCATGATCGCAGCTCGAGAATTTAGGTGAAAGCCAGATCAGGATCTTCACTTTTTATACGCCCGTCTTTAGATGGAACGTATTATGGTATGGTGATGTATGTCTGTCCGTCAATCCGTCCGTCCGGGTCTCCGTCCGTCCGGGGGATTTCCAGATGATATCTTTAGTTCTGCTTGACCTAGGTCAACCAAAATTCTAAATTAGATTTATCAGCATACAGGGAATAACCCTATTGATTTTGGGTCTGGTTCAATTATTTTTTCGGCAGTTTTACACATTTTTTATGTAAAAAAGCATTTTCCCTTATTTGTCTGATTACACAGGTTTCACTATATTTAGATCTTTAATATTGACATATACCAATCAAGGAAATCTTTTATGATGTTTTAGGTATAAATGCCACTATTGTCTACCATGTGTGTTGCGCACGTATTCGGGCGTATCTGTCCCGCTTTGCGGAGCTCTTGTTGCCCATGCCCTGCTGGTCGAAGTTTGAGAGTAATCACGGTCCATGCTGTACATGTTGGATATTCATTTGAAAGGAAAAACTGCCTAGGGGAAAGGAGACTGACGTTTCAAATGGCTTCTTAGTAATTGAGCAATGGTGTAAGTTCATAAGTGAGGACTCAGACCTAGCCGAAAGTGATACAGTTCATACAGCTGTTAAAACTAAACTGATTCTGAACCAGTTGAGTGACAAACACTGAAAAAACTGAACAGCCATGCATTTACGAAGCGGTGTCTGGTCTAGGTCCACACTGTTTACAATGCGACTCATTTTCTAGTAGAACGCCACATTTCTTATACTCTACCACTCAAGTTTCTTTTCATGGCAGAGAATGTAAAGTTCTGTTTTATTGTACCTATATAATGACTTTAACCCCTCACACTTTTTACCCCGAACATTAGATACTGATGAGACGACGAGTAACTCGGCGAATCATCCGGATACAATTTGTTTGACACTCGGTCAATATTTTTGCAAACAAACAAACCCGGTGAAGTTTGAAAATAGAGCGGAAGAAATATTGGATATGCGCAGCATTGTTTCCGTCAGTGAAGGGTCAATAACCTTTGCGATAATATAAGAGATTGTTACTTGTACAGGAACACTTTTCAAATTAACACCCATTACTGACCACCTATATACAAACTAGGAGGATCATATCAATCGCCGAGTTAACACCCATAGTTGTGAAATATTAAAAAAGACCAGAATATGTCATTATTTAATACGGGGAAAGCTCCGTCCGCGCTCGGAGGCTTTTTCCGCCTGTAGGTAATGTACACGAGTCCCAGCTTTTATCTCCAATATTCCACAGGCTTACAGCTCAAAAACGCTATATCAAATTCACGCGTAAGTTCCGGCTGTCCTCGGACCTTAACGATATAAAGTTCCGATTTTCACAAGGGAGGTCACACTGATTTGCACAGTAATCGTTATTTGCTTACAAATGTTTCAAACGGAATAACTTTTTTAGAACTTTTTTGTGTACGCCATTCACTCGCTGCACAGTCAATCATTTAACATTGACATTCGATATTAAGTGTAAAATCATGCTTTTTATAGTACCAGTCGCGTTGTTTAAGTTACAAACAAGTGACTCGAAAAGAAAATATGGCATAATATGGTTAATTAACTAAAACAAGTTAATTTATAACAAGGTAGGCGGAGTTACGCTATAGAGCAAACATATACGTACATACGGAGTGTTGCTTAGTCATACCACAAAATGATGAAAAACACATTTTTGTAAAATCATGGTTTAAAACCACTTCTATTAGATAGAAAATAGTCTAAGAAAAATGAATGGTCACACGTGGGTTTTTAACCTAATATCATGCCAGTTATGAGCATATAAGACAACATTCTTCATAAGCGCTACGTCATCAACCGTCACGCGCGATATAGCGAGGGACAAGTGACCCGGAGC